>JBBBDQ010000789.1:1835000-2087500 GCA_037127315.1 Ascarosepion bandense | reverse complement strand
ATTTTTATTTTAAACTAATTATTAGGAAATTAAATTAAATTTAAATCAATGACATCATTAATACCAAACTAAACAGGTTAAATATCAATTAATTTGAAGATAAACATAATATTAGAGGAAAAATGGTTTTAAGAACGGGAAATTTTCTGTAATATAATTTAATTATCTGGCTAATACTAAGAAATAAAGCAACTATCTAAAGAAATTTTAATTTTAAATTATTAGGAAATTAAATTTAAATCTATGATGACATTAATACCAAAACAAAAAATACACGGTACCTAAAATCCCCCCCCCCACAAAATTTTGTTAAACTTAACAGAGAAAGTGTAGTTAATTTTTATTGCATTTAACAAAACTTGCCTGGATGAATTTCAAACTGAACTCTTTATTTAAGATGCACCGCCACCTAGGATACTACGAACTAGGATACTATGATCAGAAAATATCGATATACTCTTATAGAATAAGAAGTTAGCTCACAATATGTGTGTGTGTGCGTGTGTGTGCATGTCTGTACTTAGGCAGCATATCTTCATTCAAGAATGTTTTATTGAATAATATAGATATTATGTCTAATTACTTTCCTAATAATCATTTTCAATTCTATAACCCGTTTCTTGATGTTTAGATGAAATTCAACAAGGAAGGCGCCGTATATTTTTCCTATCCAACTACTTTCGAACTCCTCCAAGATCATCCTCAGATGTGTGTGTGTGTGCTTTTTTAATCACCATCACAACGAAATTCAAATTTTATAACAGTTACAATAAGTTTGTGTTTGTAATTTACCTCTGAGGATGATCTTGGAAGAGCTCGAAAGTAGTTGGGTACAATAAAACTATGGCGACTTGATAAATGTCAAGAATCTAATTAGAGACTGGAAATCGTCATTATAAAAACAGACATATGTCTATATTATTGCATAACACACACACACACACACACACACACACACACACATATATATATATATATAATTACGTGACTTAGTAAATATACATATTAGGATACATACATGCATAATATTATTATCTAGGTATCAATAAAACAGTGCTCAATTTAGTATGAACAGAGCAATTATATATATATATATATATATATAATAAATACGTTAAATACGTCCTACGTTAATGGCACAATGAAACTCCGAGTCGTACTTTCGGCATAGAACAATAAGTATATTTATTAATATATATATATATATATGTGTGTGTGTGTGTGTGTGTGTGTGTGTGTGTGTGTGTGTGTGTGACGTATTTGGTAGTATATGAACTAAATATGAACATATGAGTCAAAATTTTCATTCATTTCACCAGATAATATACAACAAAATAAGAAATTTGGAAATAATGACGAGGACGAGGGAGAATAATAGAAAGGGTCAGAAATGAAGCACAAAAAATAGTAATTCTAAAATAACAAACAGAATAAAGCAAAATTTGAAACGATCAAAACTGTTAGTGGAGAAAACTAAAATACGAAAAGGTCAAACATTGGATTTAATTTTTTAAAAACCTGAACATTAAACAACAACGAACCAATCAGAAAAATTGTTGAGAGACGGATGAAATCCAAGAAAAAGAAGTGAATTTACAAAATACATATAAAACTTTTTCTTTCTTTAAAACAATGAACCTCGATGTCTTCCTAAAATACGAATCAATGTTTCAAAACATGTTTTTCAGTAGTGTGTGGTGTGCAAATAAAGGTTATTTAGACTATAAAACCTAAAAGTACGATTTTAGTGTATCGTGCCAATTTTGTGTTCTAGTAATAAGGAAAAAGAAATGAAAGAATGAAAAAAAGGTGGGGATTAAAAACCTAGAATCAGCAAATGGTTGTGTGGAAGGAAGAAGTATTGACTGCCAGTTACGCTTGGCCAATCACGGTCCAAGCTGCAAAAGTAGCGGTGGCGATCTATTATAGAAGAAAAAGACAAAATGTGCTAAGTGGTCCGTTAAGAGATGCTGTCAGTGGGTCCATCACGATGGCCGCGTCATTACTGCTTTCCAACGCTTTTTGGAGGTTTGTCGACTGTGTATGAGAGCCATTTCCCGTTCAGATATTTGCTAATCGAAGCTCACTCGATTCACACATCAGCAAGCTATCAAGGCAAACCAGTACTTCACCATCCCCGGAGAAACGCCAACGCCGCCAAAGGAAAAAACACCAAGAACAGTAACAAAAAAATGCTAACCTTGACGTGCAAGAAGAACCTTTACCGGCACCAAGTCCACGCGAAAAACAAAATCCCCGCTCTCATCTATCTACCCTCTTTCTCCTCCCTTGGTGACGTCTCCCGAGGTAAACACGCTGAAAGGGTTATTAGAATTGATCGACTCAAACTGTTGTGTTCCAGTCACTGGACCTGTTAGCTGTTTCGTGACCCAGTCGCTAAAGGTGGAGCAGGTTTTGCGGGTGTGTATAAGGATTTAGTCGTGGCCATATTTCTCTCACGGAACAGAATTGAAGACAGAGAAACCGTGACCTGATGATGTAGGCGATCGGGACGGACAAAGGATAAAGAGAAAACAGTAAAACAAATAAATGACTAAATATCTAGATAGAACGAAAAGGGAAGAAAAACAATGTTGGACTGATGAAATTATAAATGAGAGAAAAGTGTTTGTGTACAAGTAGAGAGAAACAAGAGGGAAACTGGGGAGCAATAAACAACTGCATTGAAAACAAGACGGACAGTAAAAACGAAGTAAATCTTGCAGTAAAAAGAATAACGAGGAAGAGGATAAGACAATGGAAGATGGAGGAGTAGAAGAACGAAGAGAAACCAAATCATGAGTAAGAAAAATGGACAGAGTGAGAGAATAGAGAAGAAAAAAGAAGCAATAAATATGACGAGTGGAAGAAGTCTATAAGATATTAAAAAATAAAATGAAGTCATAAAAAATTTCCCCGACATGAATTTTTTTTGTTTTGTTTTGTTATCGTTATTCTAAACTATTTTAGCTTATCTTTTTTTACTTTTCATCCAATATTTTTTACCGATGTATTGATTTAGTCTTCATATTAACTTTCGGGAAGTCAGTGCAAATAAATAGCTACAGAAAGCTCTTGAACTTGTGTGTGTGTGTGTGTGTGTGTGTGTGTGTGTGTGTGTGTGTGTGTGTGTGTGTGTGTGTGTGTGTAACACCATTACATCTGGCATCGGTCAAGTCCGTCTCACTAAAATAATAATATAGCAAGTTTCATCCCCATTCACCACCTTATTGTGACCTTGTTCCATGCTAAGTTGAAAGGGTGCCAAATGTCGCTCGTATTAATTCATTAATGTATATATCAGTGTATCTCCTACATTAGAACACGTTTTCTGATAAACTAAGATAAGATTAGCAAATAAATAAATAATTTCTGTTTCCCTCTATATGTCTGTTACTCTCTCGATTTATTCTCGATTTTCCCTCTATATGTCTGTTACTCTCTCGATTTATTCTCGATTTTCCCTCTATATGTCTGTTACTCTCTCGATTTATTTCCCTATATACAGGGTGTCCATAAAGTCTTTTTACAATTAACAAAAATATTACAAAAACAAATGAACAGAAAAATATTTGGAAAGCTAGGAGTTTTTTAACTAATTTAACCCACCTTTATATAGGCACCATTATTTGCACGAAATACATCAAGACGTTACTCGATTTCTTACACGATCAATATTATCCTCAGATGGTTTTGGTCATCCACTCATCTCTTTATCCAACAATGTCCGTCTCCATAAATTTCTTGGGCCATGGACGATCGTGACGGTAGATCTCTTCCATACTTTGCTCTGTAGCTTCGCTGAGTCTGCGTAACCAATTTTGTTTCAATAAACAATGACACAGATTGTGCTTTATCCTGAGGATTAACCATTTTTAGAGGTTCAGTTAACAGTACTTCTTTCGTCAACAGAATACCTGAAATACACAAATGCAATGTGAACAAAATCTTTGATAAGCACTGAGTACATAGAACAAATCTTATTAACATATCTCATCAATTGTCTTTGTAATATATTTTTAAGTTGTAAAGAGACTTTATAGACACCCTGTATATATTTGATAAAACATACTTTTAATGTATGTTATATTTATGGGGAAAGTATTCTATATCAGTTATAGAGCCTATGTAAATATAAATATTGAACGCAATTTTCATGGCCTGAAGATGACGTTCAAGCATGAAACAGACCGTCGCTGTATGGTGTTGATCTCTGTGTCTACTTTCATATATATATATATATATATATATATATATATATATATATACACTACCGAACATAAGTTTGGGACCACCCAAATTTTTTTCACAAAGTGTATGAAATTTCATTTTTAGCAGAATCAAATTCGCCGAGTTTGTATTTTTGTTATTCTTATGCAGATGTCAAGTAATAAAAAGTATTCCTTTCAACTTTAAAGTAAACATTTACTTAGTTTGTTACTTGACTCGTCTTATTGTGATCAAGTTTTTGCCAAAAATTCAGATTTATTCAGATATTATAATTACGGTGTAATTTATTTTGTAAACCATATTACTACTGTATAAATGGCAAGGAAGAAACATATTAGCATTGAAAAATAGCTCAGGTTGAAATTCTTTCGAAAGAAGGATATTCTGAACGTGTTATCGCTAAAAAATTAAGCCTATCAAAAATGCCGTGTATTATTGTCGTCAACGACTTCGTAAAACTGAGTTAAATATTGACAGAAAAAAATCTGGTAGGCCCAGAGTAACATCTATTGTAGAGGATAGGCACTTGATAATATCTAGCAAGAGAAATAGAAGAAAAACCGCTCCGGAATTAACAATTGAAATGAATTCTACTCGGCAACATACAGTACTTGTTACTACTATTAAGAGACGACTTCATTCTGCTGGGCTTGAAGGCTGTGTAGCAGTTAAGAGACCATTATTGAAGAAGGAGAATAAGGGATGAAATTGATCGTACAGTTCGAAAAGAACTTCCTAAAAATAAACAAATGTTGTTTAAATGCTTGCGAGATGCTTGGAAATCGCTTTCACCAACTTATTTTTAAAAGTTATTAGAAAGAATGTCAAGGAATTGCTCTGCAGTAATAAAGGCTCGTGGTGGTTTCTTTGATGAAAAGAAAATATGAATTAACTTTAATTAAATTTGAAATTACTCTACGTTAATTTTGGTTTTAATTATTGTACAATTGTGAGCAACAATGAAATATATCTTTATTTATTCTTCTAAGATATACAATTTGTTATTTCTTTCTCTTAGAGAATAAATCTAAGTGGTCCCAAACTTATGGTCGGTAGTGTATATCTATATCTTAGAAGTAGTACTGTATATCTACAGAGGCCCGACAATATTTTTCGGACACTTTGAAAAAAGTACTTCAAGGTGGTTACTAGTGCCAAAAACTTTTGAGATTGTAAGTACGTAGTTGAGTAGTGAAAATCCACTACTAGTGTAATCATTTTTTTTTTAGTTTGGCTTTGATAATTTTAGTTTTTTGTGATTTTTGCGAAAACTTGCGCGACACTATTTTTCGGACATGCCAAAAATCCTATTTTATTAAGAGCTAAGTTCATGTATATGTTGCTGTATGCAAATTTTCTGCTTGTACACTTAGCTGTCATCATTAGAATCAATTATCTGTTCTATTTTACTGGCAAAACAAATAAGTTTAATGAGGTAAAATGCATTCAAAAGAAGTCGTTTGTTTGGCACGGAAGAAGCGGGATGATGGCCTCAGCATCAGAAGGATCGCCATGGATTTGAAGCTGTCGAAATCAACGGTCGAATACATGCTGAAGACAAACTCCGAGCGGAAAAAGAAGAGAGGAAGGAAAAGATCAATTGGCAAGAGGACTGAAAGGAGAATGAAGAGGACTGTGACACAGCTTTTGACATCTGGAGAAAAAGTTACAGCAAGAAAAGTGAAGGAGAAATGTGAATTGGATGTAAACGTCCGAACAGTACAAAGAACGCTGCATAGGATTGGTTTGAAGTATACAAAGGCTAAGAAAAAAATTACACTAACAAAGAAACACAAAGGAGCAAGACTGGAGTGTGCTAAAAGGTGGTTAACAAAGTATGTTGACTTTAAGAAAGTTATATTTACTGATGAGAAGCGTTTCAAGTTTGATGGGCCCGATGGATGGTGTACTTGGTCGAGAAGGGGTGAGCCTGCTGTATTGAACAAACGACAGATGGGAGGAGGAGGAGGAGTTATGGTTTGGGGTATGATCTTTGCTAATGGAAATATATGGTTGGAGTAGCTGAAAGGACGACAGAACAGCGAAAGCTACAAACAGTTGCTGGACGTGAAAGCCCTACCAAGGATAAGAAGAGAGATAGGGATTGATTTCGTTCTACAGCAAGACAATTGCAGCATCCATGTGTCAAAACTCATGAAAGAATGGATGGCTAAAGTGAATATGACTACTTTGGAATGGCCTGCAAAAAGCCCAGATCTAAATTTAATAGAAAATCTTTGGGAAATGCTTGCGCAACTTGTCTATGATGGACCTGAAATAACGAAAGAGGCTCAACTATGGGAATGGATACTAGATGCCAAAAAACAACTAATAGAAACACGTAGAGATGTTATTGTGCATATGTTTGATCATTATGAAGAGAGATTGATAAAAGTTATTGAGAAGAAAGGTGATATTACAGACTATTAACAGTTTTTCAACGTTGTCCGAAAAATAATGTCGCGTGTGTTTTGTAAAAAATGATGAAAAATAAATATTTTTCCTTACCTAATCGATTTTCTTCCATTTTTATTACAGGTATTGTCTTTATATGTTTATGCTATTCTATTGAAGGAATTTCGCCACTCTATGGTACTCGGAAAGTAGAATACTAAATTGTCCGAAAAATATTGTCGGGCCCCTGTATAACTTTTTTAACACACACTTGTGATCAATGCAGAGAAGTAGTATGCTTAGAGTTGGTGTAGAGGTTGTCTGGAACAAGGTCACAATACTTAAATTAAAACTTGCTACAAGAGCAATGACATACAAAACTAGCTTACTTGGTACTGCTCTACAGCAAGCGCCCTATGTATATACTCACTGCGTATGTGAATTTTTATGTATTTGTATCAGTTTGTATGTATGTAAAGGTTAGCTTAATGTTGTCTTTATGGTTGTGTATTTGTCTGAGATTTTACGTAAGTGCATGCTTGCCGGTGTATAGGTGTATATGTGCGAATGTGCGCATGAGTGTGTGCGTATGTCTGCAGGAGTGTGTGCCAAACACATGAGCATTCAAATGCCTTCGTCATTTTATAGTCCTTTTTTGCCCGATTTCATTTCACACGACGGCCATTAGTTTCCCCATGCGCATCGCCCATCACTCGGCACACTGCCTCATTCACTACCCCCATAACTGACGCCATCATCTGCCCCCACCCTTTTTTGATATTTACCAACTTTAGCTTTGTCCGGCACTGAGAGACAAATCGTTAGGGAAGGAATGCAGGATAGAAAGAATGTGCTTCTGCATTAGTCTTTCAAATGATGAGTGCCTATCTGCTTAAAAAAGAGCAATTCAAGTCACGAAGACTGACTATTGGCCCCGCTGTAAATACAACTATCTCAGCTATCAAGCATTTACACACAACACCATTTCTTTTTCAATCTCCTCGTTTTCTTTAAAAACAATATTTGCTTGCTTATAAGGCGCATATTTTGCGAGAGAATTTTTTAATACTGCATTCATCTTATTGGATAACATTTCGATAGTTTAACTTCTAAATAAGGTATCTTATCTTAGTCAATTGAACATTTTAAATCCTTCAGAAATTTGATAAAATTTTGATTTTTTACTGTCACTTTTTTTTTTTAAGGAGCAAGTAAGTGTAAAATAGAAAACCATTTAATTTTTTAGATGTGGAAATAAGGGGAATAGTAACGGTTATCGGCACAGAAACATATAGGATAGACAAGATTAGAATTCGAAATTGCCTCTCCGAATTCAAATTTAACCCCAGTATGTTACGTTCACTTCTTCATTAATGTCCTTAGAAAACTAATGAATCCCTCACGGATTCTTTCATCTATTTATAGATGAAAGAATCAAGCAAGTTAGTGTGGATTTCCTTGTATTAAATAGCATACATTTTAGGAGAAAGATTACTCTGATTTGAAAACCAGAGAGAATGCAATGGGAAACCACCAACTTATGTTTCCCAATAACAATCAACACAATGCACAAATAATAAAAGAAGGAATATGTGGAAAGACATGATCGTATATATCCTGAAAGAACATGTCATAAACAATAAAATAAATGTCTCACGAGATAAATATTAAACTTTTAGCTCGACTATCAGAGAAAATAGTTTTTAGGTTTATAGTGATATTTAGCATGTGTGTTTTAGTCTGGTACAAGATCACAATACAGAAAGGATTGTATTTAGGACTAACGGTTAGTCCTAAATACAATCCTTTAGTCACTTACCGTTGTACCACGCCCAAAAAGTTATCTTCCATACTTGACATTTTTTATAATCTCTCTGGAAGTCAAACTTTGGAACAATATTCAAATGTACGCTTAAACACAGAAATCGTAAAACACAATCAAGAGTGCAAAGAGTTGAAAGTTTTTAAAGATACCTTCGAAGCGGGAAATGCTCGACTTGGGTCAGTGAATTACTCATTGCTACATAAAATATTTATTTCTACACAATCAAATACAAATAAGCGGACAGGTTATAAATTTCATAAGGCAGCCTTAGTATTTCACTACAGTATTTTTATATTTTTAAGATCAGTTGTCATACATAATTAAAGATGGAGTTGTTACTAATACAAGAGTACATATAAACTACGTTTTATTTACTGTCAGAATTTTTGTGAATTTCCCATCGTTCGTTTCTTTTCAAGCTCTATGGAAACGATTACTTATATTTTCTTCCTGTTCAAACTACTTTCTAACAATTTCCATTCTATTTTTATTGCCATCTTAAGTACTCTGTTCTTTCATTTATTCCGCGAATATTTAGAAAAGACAAGATGTGTCGGTCAGCAATGCCGAATCGCAGCCCAGTTATGAAAACATTACTATGGTGTTATGACGGATTGAACTAAGCTGTTATTAGTTTACCTCTTGCTTGATATAGCTGCGTATTTCTCCCCATGAGTGTAAGTCAAAGTTAGGGTCAAATTAAAATTTAGCATAAACGTGTGATGTAAAAATGACTTGTTTTACAAAATACTATCCTTCTTTGTTAATGCACTTAAAACTTTTTTGAATACTATTTAAATATTAAGAACATTTTACAGTGAAAATTTCATGTTAGATTTTGCATAAATATATGTTAAAGTAAAGATAACTGATCTGCATTTTAATGTATACGAGGGGGGGGTCATTGAAAAATTCTCGGTTTTTGCTAGAATTATTTCTCAAAAGCTATATTTAATCAAGGAAAATAGGTGAGTAATTTTATTAGCACAGGAATACAATATTCCCTTAATCCACTTGCTGGATAAAAACAAAATCTAAGAAAGTATTTTATATTGTTGTATACATTTTTATTTCTGGCAAATATTAAGAGTGAAGTAAAAAGTCTTCAATCAATAGTTCTAGGACCCCTGCGAATAGCAAAATCTGCGGATATTCAAATCCTTTGTCTAAAATGGCATAATATTTGCACGTAACTCATGCAAATCTTCACGATACTTTAAATGAAAGACTGACGCAAAAAGTGACGTTCTTCTCTATTGAGCTTTCTGAATGACTAAATCTAACTTGGTGAAAATGTACACGCATTTAGAGGATTAGGATTCTTCTGCAAATGAAAATGTATTTTAGCAAATTGCTAAAAGTAAAAAAGTTCGGCATCATCGGCGTAGGCCACCGGCACGAATTTTTGTCGCTGGAGAGGAAATATTTAAAGTTTGAATTTTACGTTGATTTCATTCAGGTATGAACTCTTCAATGACACACACACGCATACGCTCATACATATAAGTAAAATTAAGGATTTTTAAAATGTTTGACAATATTTCTTATAACTAGAAATGTTATTTAAGTGATTAAACTTGTTTTATTGGCATATTTGTTTATTTACAAACAGTGAACTTAACATTTAGTAACTTACATCGAAAGTCATATTAAAAACAATGTACCATGACTTTAAACGATCTAAGTTAATAGACGTTAATTTCACCGCTTTTCGTAAATACTTTTCGAAGCTAATGCATCTACTAAGATATACAGGGGCCCGACAATATTTTTCGGACAATTTAGTATTCGACTTTCCGAGTACCATAGAGTGACGAAATTCCTTCAATAGAATAGCATAAACATATAAAGACAATACCTGTAATAAAAATGGAAGAAAATCGATTAGGTAAGGAAAAATATTTATTTTTCATCATTTTTTACAAAACACACGCGACATTATTTTTCGGACAACGTTGAAAAACTGTTAATAGTCTGTAATATCACCTTTCTTCTCAATAACTTTTATCAATCTCTCTTCATAATGATCAAACATATGCACAATAACATCTCTACGTGTTTCTATTAGTTGTTTTTTGGCATCTAGTATCCATTCCCATAGTTGAGCCTCTTTCGTTATTTCAGGTCCATCATAGACAAGTTGCGCAAGCATTTCCCAAAGATTTTCTATTAAATTTAGATCTGGGCTTTTTGCAGGCCATTCCAAAGTAGTCATATTCACTTTAGCCATCCATTCTTTCATGAGTTTTGACATATGGATGCTGCAATTGTCTTGCTGTAGAACGAAATCAATCCCTAACTCTCTTCTTATCCTTGGTAGGGCTTTCACGTCCAGCAACTGTTTGTAGCTTTCGCTGTTCTGTCGTCCTTTCAGCTACTCCAACCATATATTTCCATTAGCAAAGATCATACCCCAAACCATAACTCCTCCTCCTCCTCCCATCTGTCGTTTGTTCAATACAGCAGGCTCACCCCTTCTCGACCAAGTACACCATCCATCGGGCCCATCAAACTTGAAACGCTTCTCATCAGTAAATATAACTTTCTTAAAGTCAACATACTTTGTTAACCACCTTTTAGCACACTCCAGTCTTGCTCCTTTGTGTTTCTTTGTTAGTGTAATTTTTTTCTTAGCCTTTGTATACTTCAAACCAATCCTATGCAGCGTTCTTTGTACTGTTCGGACGTTTACATCCAATTCACATTTCTCCTTCACTTTTCTTGCTGTAACTTTTTCTCCAGATGTCAAAAGCCGTGTCACAGTCCTCTTCATTCTCCTTTCAGTCCTCTTGCCAATTGATCTTTTCCGTCCTCTCTTCTTTTTCCGCTCGGAGTTTGTCTTCAGCATGTATTCGACCGTTGATTTCGACAGCTTCAAATCCATGGCGATCCTTCTGATGCTGAGGCCATCATCCCGCTTCTTCCGTGCCAAACAAACGACTTCTTTTGAATGCATTTTACCTCATTAAACTTATTTGTTTTGCCAGTAAAATAGAACAGATAATTGATTCTAATGATGACAGCTAAGTGTACAAGCAGAAAATTTGCATACAGCAATATATACATGAACTTAGCTCTTAATAAAATAGGATTTTTGGCATGTCCGAAAAATAGTGTCGCGCAAGTTTTCGCAAAAATCACAAAAAACTAAAATTATCAAAGCCAAACTAAAAAAAAAATGATTACACTAGTAGTGGATTTTCACTCCTCAACTACGTACTTACAATCTCAAAAGTTTTTGGCACTAGTAACCACCTTGAAGTACTTTTTTCAAAGTGTCCGAAAAATATTGTCGGGCCCCTGTACCTGTAAACTGTGCTCGTGTTGTAATTTGATCCTCACTACGTGCACCATGTATAAAATCATGTGCTAAACTAAACTAGATTTGCTAGTTGAGATAGCTTCCACCGGAACCAAGTGTTAGTCTTCGAGACCTGGATTAGTCAGATTTGAATATGAAAGACTAATGCAATTCATTAACATAGTAACCTTGTTCCAGACTAACCTAAGTTTTGTCAATATTGCAAAGTTGTGGTTAAAAAGAACTTGAGGTCACAGACCTAGGATGCGCTTACAATAACTGAACTGTTGGAAAGACTTACTATTTACTGCTCAACAGCAGGCAGCCAGTAAAAACTCATCAAGTTTTACGCAGTCTGGTACAAATACTTTTGGGAACCTTAAAAAGAATGAAAGGCGGTAACAATGGCATGTAAGAACAGCTAGTATCAAATTCGCTACGTCGGTAATAGTCTTCTAGCTAGTTAAACATGACTCAGCAGCAAACGCCTAATACAGTTATTACTGCTCCAGTCTTTGTCTGGCACAAGGCCACAGTGGTGAAGTATCTGATATTCCATCTGAGAATCAGCTTGAGAGACAAGCTTAACCACCAGCTCTTTACAGCAGGTATTCAAGTATATATTTATAAAGTTTTATGTCTGACACAAGGCCTAACAGACTAACTCTATGAAAATTGAACTCGTTATATTAGCCAATGGCTTAGCTTTCTGAGCATGACTCTGCGGCAGGCGCTGTCAATAGACTCTCCCTACACATACAAAAGGAGAGTCACGCACAAATGAACAAATGATGACGTTAGACAATGGGCAAATCGAAAATGAGGCTAAAAGAGAGGGAAAATGCGAAGTTTTGCTATGACAATGTTCTGCAAAGAGCAACAATATTTCTCCTCTTCCTTGCTCTCTTTAAAAGAACAATAAATGCAGAAAAATTCATGAGCAGTCCCGCACTGAAGATTTACGAGCTTCCGGTGACTGGCACAATGTCTCACCCCTTCGCCAATGACGACCGCGATCGCTTGTGTCTTTGTCAGAGCCTCACTTTGCTTTCATTTTATGTTCCAATTTAGTTTGTCTTTTCTTGAAGAAAGAATATTTTTCTCTTTCTTTCTTTCTTTAGAATCTTGTGGCAAATTCAGGAAATGGGGATAAATGAAAAAGCTCGAGAGGGAATTAAAAACAGAAAAAATAATAATTTCAGAAACAGAAAAACGTATTTTCCAAAAATGGACGAAGCTTTACGTAGTAAGGAGCATGACACGTGTGTGCACTTTCATGGGGGGGGGGGGGGTCATTGGGAGGAGAAAAGAAAGAGAGAAATCATAGAAACAAGAAAAAGAATAAGTGAAAATGTGAAGAAAGAAAGAGAAGCGTTAAAGGATATAAAGTGGAAAATATTGAATAAAATGAAAGAAAGAAAGAAAGAAAGAAAGAAAGAAAGAAAAATCAGAATAACTACGTTGGATTAAAGAGATTATAATGATGCTGGTAGTGGACGTCTTAGTGATATTGACGATACTACTACTACGACTAATAGGGAACAAATGATTTCGTTTGACTAACTAAATGGCTTCCACTCTTCTCGTCAAGTGATCATGCTTATTTACAGCCTTTTTGATGCTTTTCTACTCGTTCGAATGAATAATGGCCAACTCTGTAATGACGCCTATTATTTTCAGTTCTTATTTATTTTTGCTTGTTACCTTTTTTCAACCCCAATGGTCTTCTCACGTTGGCTACAGTAACCCGTGACAAAGGCGATTCGTTAAATTATGGCTCCAAATAACGCGTAACGACCACGAAGCCGGATCACCTTCTTTCACTTTCAGTTTCAGATCTAAAACGCTTGACCGAGTAGTGAACAGCGGTCTATAATGGCGGCTCTTAAATACAGGACAGTACATATTGGTGAGATACGGAGCTATGAATGAATGGATGATTGAATCGTTTGTTTGAATGGATGGTTGGGTGGTTAATTGAGAAAACAGACTTCCATGGTATGGAAGTAGAGTGTTGCTTTGGTGCCAGTTCTCTTTTAGTTTTTTATGTCATTGAAGAGTTCATACCTGAATGAAATCAACGTAAAATTCAAACTTTAAATATTTCCTCTCCAGCGACAAAAATTCGTGCCGGTGGCCTACGCCGATGATGCCGAACTTTTTTTACTTTTAGCAATTTGCTAAAATACATTTTCATTTGCAGAAGAATCCTAATCCTCTAAATGCGTGTACATTTTCACCAAGTTAGATTTAGTCATTCAGAAAGCTCAATAGAGAAGAACGTCACTTTTTGCGTCAGTCTTTCATTTAAAGTATCGTGAAGATTTGCATGAGTTACGTGCAAATATTATGCCATTTTAGACAAAGGATTTGAATATCCGCAGATTTTGCTATTCGCAGGGGTCCTAGAACTATTGATTGAAGACTTTTTACTTCACTCTTAATATTTGCCAGAAATAAAAATGTATACAACAATATAAAATACTTTCTTAGATTTTGTTTTTATCCAGCAAGTGGATTAAGGGAGTATTGTATTCCTGTGCTAATAAAATTACTCACCTATTTTCCTTGATTAAATATAGCTTTTGAGAAATAATTCTCGCAAAAACTTTTTACAAAACGCGCGGAACATTTTTTCCGAATATCCATTTCACTTTTAAAATGTTTATATTTAACAGGCATGACATTTGGAGCTCATTCTGTGGTTATTCTTTTTTGCCTATATTTGTAAAAAGTCTTGTATAAGAAAATCAAGTGAAGATTTTTATCGCTTTATGGAAAGCGTGATTAATTTTTTTTAAAGAAATAATTTTACTAATTTTAAGATTTAAAGTCTACAATCGTTTTTTACATAATCAGCTGGAGACTAGTATCACTGATACTACATCACCTCTTGCTACGTTTGTTTGGATGAAAACCAGGATGCATAAACTAACGGCAAGTGCAATCGATTAGATATATTAAGATGATGTTGTGACATCTAGCACGTTGTAAATGACGATCTAGAATTCAAGTAATTAGAACTTTGTTTTGATTTTGTTATAGTATCAATCATATTCATTGCAGTCTTCTCCAAATCTGTAATAAGTGGCAATTAAAAAACTAAAGGATTCTCATAACACGAGCAAAAAGAAAAATACCTCTCGATTGTAATAGACAAAACATCTGTTCTAACGTTAATTTTACTATAATTTAATTTTAATTATGTTTTAATGTTTTGTTAAATTGAGTTTGTTCAGATGATGAAAGTTGAAAAGTTTGTTCTAAAATCCAAATAGTTTTAAGCTGTTAAGGAAGATCGAAAGTAATATCGCTGAAATATAGTGCAAAGGATGAAAATGTATCAGAAAATATACTGAAAAAGACTCACTGTGGCTTTTCTAGGATAATGCATAATACATAGATGTTTCACTCTGTAAAACATAGAATAACTTTACAGAAGAGAAAAATACATAAAATAGTATATTTTAATATTATAGACTATTATCTTTTGAATCTAAGTATCGGCTATAAATAAGTTCTTATTTTACTTACTTTGTGGTTGAGATATTTGCGTTTTTCCACCTTACGCTACATGTCGGCATTCATGACCAGAAAAATGCTGGATTTGTCAAATGAAGATTTGTCAATTAAGACAGGCCCTTTCTACTTGAAAACCTGGCATAATTCAATCTTTCTAGCACAATTTCATTGTAATTGACCTTAAGCTTATACAGATATTTCTGGAGCTGAGAAACAGAGTGGGGTACTTGATGTAGTTCGACGCTTACCAGCTAAGATTTCAAAATGCTGATTTTCAACAATTTACTTTAAAAAGGCGTAAAGTTGAACTGAACTGATAAATTTCTGAAGGCGTTCGATGAAATAAAATATACTAACGTAAGGCTTATCATTAGCGCACAAAAGCAGAAAAAGTAGCTTCAAGTGCTAGTGATTTGGGTATAGGAGCAGTAATTTTGCATAAGTATGATGACGGTATTATGAAAGCTGTCGCACCTACTACCATCAGATAAAAATCATGTTAGACCGAAAAAAGAAGCGTTAGCAATTATATTTGCAGTGAACATTTCACAAATTTGTATACGGAAGAAGTTTCCCATAGCAGACAAACGATAGATCTTTATTATCAATTTATGGTTCGAAAAAAGGAAATTCCTATGCATGCAACAAATAGATTACAATAGGGTACAATCTTAAATTAAATTACGATTTTAGGATGGACTACCAACCGTCCAAAAAGTAGGACGTACGGATTGGTAATACTGGGGCATTGCTATTGCATCATTACAAAGTAAAATAGAAAGTAAAAGTATATTATGCGATGTAGTACACGAATTACCAGCTAACCTGGAAGAAATAAAAGTAAAATCAGAACAAAACGTAATTATTAGGGAAATAAAAAAAAACAACTAAAAGAAAATAAGAAAGAACGCAATCCGAACTTGAACGCTTTCCCGCTATGTGACAAGGTACTGGTGTTCGCAAAAAGATTAATAATACCTAGTGTATTTACAAAAGCGAATATGAAATGAATTTCATAGTAGACATAACGAAATTTTAAGGATGAAATCTCTGATGAGGAGCTATGTATACTAGATTAAAATAGATCAAGACACTGAAAATTTGTAAAAGCTTGCTGAGGTTGTACTCTGTCATAAAAATCACCTACTATGAAATTACAACCTTGGCTAAAGACAAATACTCCATAGTCATAACTACATATAGATTTTGCAGGTCTAATAAACAATCACACTATCCTGTGTTAATGGATAACTTTACTAAGTGGCCTGAAATTTGTTAGTGCAAAAAAAAAAAAAAACAAAAAAAAACAATTACGGTTAATGTAAATTTTTTGCACGAACTGTTTACAAGATATGGCATTCCGGATGCCATAGTTTCGGATAACAGTACACAATTCACTGCTCTTGAAATTGAAAATTTTTATAAAATGTTTTGGAGTTAACATATTATTACACCTTCGTATCACCCAAGATCAAACAGCCATGCTGAACAGTTTGTGGGTACTTTTAAGGGCGCTGTGAAAAAAGCAATATATATATGGTAAAAAGAAAAAAGTGAACATAAAAAAACAGTGCAATCAGCTAAAGAAAAAGTTTTGCTAAAGCCGGCAAGTAAGAAAGATTCTATGCAAGTACTATATGATGCTTTTGATGTACCAACACCCTAAAAATTCGTTAAAAGTATACGATTTTCAGAAAAAGGAACCGTACGGGAAAAATGGTGATTGACCCAAAACGTAAACGATAAAACGTGCAGTACGTTGGTGAACTCCCCACACAAACATACACTACCAGCACATTCAAAGATTTATTGATGAAAAATTGTTTTAACTGTATAGTAAAAGTTTCTTATTTCTTTTGTGTGTGTGTGTGTGTGTGTGTGTGTGTGTGTGTGTGTGTGTGTGTGTGTTTTATGTTGCAGCGTGAATGTGTGTGCGTGTCTGTATTGTATCACTAGATTTCTAAAAATGCATTGAGAACATTTGCATGCACCTAATAATACACGGACTAAGATATTTCAACAAGTTAGGTGTCTAACAATGCTGTCACAATCTTGATTCCTGTAACAATTTCACTTATAAAACATATAAACATGTCATCGTCGACCCCCCAAAATGTTTTTGATATGTTCTAATAATGCATAAAAGTTTGATTTCAGGCACAACTCCTTCTCTCAAAAAAAAATTATAACGTAATCATCCTTCCTTTAGAAACACGTGTACTCACAGTTTTTAAGAATTTGGATATGATAAATGATATAATAAATTTGATTCACGCGTAAATTCCAAACTCTAGATATTTCAATATAGTTGAACACTCTACTTCTATTCGAATATATGGAAACAATGATGTCCATCTTTGTCTCTAGTTATCTATCGCTATATAGAGTCGGGTGGAATTTTCCGTTACAGACATAATTGTATGAAGCAGTAAATTTACGTTAATCTTTAATGCATATTTGAATACACATATGTACGTTTGTACATGGTTGAACGAATCTAAGTCTAGAAGGCTTCGTAATCTGTTATCTCGCCCCGCGCGCGCACGCCAAGCCGTTTCAATTTTCATGAATATGAGGATTTCGATTGCATACCGAAGACAGTCGTGGCCTTTCTTGCAGTAGACAATTTGTGTTCTTCGCCTAGCGGCCATTTTTCAGTTCCTGCTCAACATCTCGTCTGCGTTCTCGCTCTCGTCTTCATTCCATTCACCCATTTTCCCGCCTTAATCTCCATATCACTCAGGGCCTGTTTGGTGCCACTAATTCAACTTGCTGTCCGCTTCTATATTCGCTGATTAGCAGATAAACATTCGCTAAACGCCCCAATGGCCTCCAATATTTTTCTTTTCTCTTTATTTTTCTCTTTCTAATTTATTTATTTCTCTTTTCTATTCCTATTTCCTTATTTTTCTTTAATTCTGATTAAAGGCATACACTTATATGTATGTATGTGTGTGTGTTCACCACAGCTTAAATGGTTATATATTTTGTTTGTTAATAGCAAATTTAGTTACTACATCAGTATTAAACGCTTTTATAACAAATAATCTGTTTAGAATAAACCGATATATATATATATATATATATATATGTGTGTGTGTGTGTGTGTGTGTGTGTGTGTGTGTGTGTGTGTGTGTGTGTGTGTGTTAGCACAAATATCACGTTCTGATCCTCTGCGGATGAACAGGTAGTTTTTTTTATCCTAGAAACAGTATCATAAGAAGTTTCAGTCCATACGTAATCTTGTCACATTTTACCGTTGATAAAATTGCTCTCATAAACATCAGTGAATGAATCTCATGTAACTGTGTCATAATTTTCTTCGAAGAAAATCTACATATAAATTTTCTCCACACTCTTTCCAAAATTTTATAGGGTACATTTTTAAGATATATGGTGGCCACAATCATGGTTGGAAATAAGTGTAACGGTGTTGTTAATGACTGTGCAGTAGTTATGATTCGGTACTTCAAGTAAAGCCCCCATTTTATAATTATTTTTTTCTTCGAATATAACAACGTTCTTTAACTTTCGTGCTTTAGATTTAACTGCTTTTAAGGGACATTGCTCTATCTATCTATCTATCTATCTATCTATCTATCTATCTATCTATCTATCTATCAACTGTCTTTCAGCTTTTATTTTCTTTCCGTGATGCGGAACATTTGCTTTTTCAGTTAAATGAAGTAATCGAATGTGAGTTCTCAAAGCATTTAACCCTTGCCCGCTTGGAACACTGGTAAAATATAAGCTCCCGATATCTTCGAATCTAAGCTTATTTATAAATGGAACTTTGTCTGTGTGTGTCTGTGAGTATGTGTCTGTTCGTTACCTATAGATTCCGAAACGGCTGAACCGATTTTCTTGGAAATTTACACAGTTCTACTATAATCGATAATCGAAAAAATCGGGTTATAGAAGGAGTGGTCCGATTTTAATCAAATTTGATACACTCATAGACAAAGACATAAGAAACGATATTCAGAAGTTTCAAGGTTGCAGTTCTTACAATAGTGCAGAAAATCGATTATATATATAAAAGGCAAGATGTTTGTGTGTGTGTCTGCTTATCTGCCTGTATGTCTGTATTTTTTTTTTCAGCTCTTTTATTTTAGTTTTTGTTTCGGGTTTGGCTCTAAGTAAGTATAATTGTAGTTCTTAGTCTCAGCCATGATACCATTTACTCAGAGGACTTATTTAGCCTTCAAAATTCAGTTTACGACGAAAAAAACTTATTTGATAACGATACCAGGAAATCAAAATTTGACTTATATCCTTTCATTTTTCTTTCAGTCTACGGTTTCGCTTTAACTGGAAACAACTATTACTTTTTAGTCTTTCGTGCCAACGTCCAAAGAGTCTGAGCTGCAGGACCATGGATTAGTTTTAAAGCTTTTATTACACCCGAGCAACGCCGGGCTATACTGCTATTAGTTTAATATATATTCCTGTTTTTTTCTAGTCTTTATTAAATCGATAGGTCTTTTTCTCGAGGAAAGAAAGACAATGTTGTGCCAATCTTTTGAACCAAGATAGCTGTCAGAATCGTTTCTTCACGTCCAGATATTTTATAGGCCTGAATACAACCTTTCATTGTCCCTCATTGACATTAGTAGCTATATCAGTTTTTTTAGGGACACTTTGGCTGCATGTGCTTGAATTTGGCATTCATGCACTGTCGGTTGGTATTGTGAGGTACTACCCGCTGTGTTAGTGATAATGATTCTTCAGGTTAGAAACCAAGATTGATTCTGGGGTCATAATCAGATGAAAGATTTATTAGGGGTACCGCTGTTGTTTTCACGGTAGCTGAAAAAAAAAACTAAAGTAAAAATAAATTCACATGCGACGTGAAGAATATGTAGTCAGGATATTCAAAACGGCCGGATACTTTCTAGATAGTCATCCTATTTGAAGTTTGTTTTCTGAGGGGAATTTGTGTCACATTGAAATGGAACTTCCTGCTGTGAGATCAAACATTTGAGGCTCTGACGTTAGACTGCATCTACAGAAGTAAATATGGTTTATTCAACTGGCTTGGGAGTGACACCTGCATTGTTTTTAAAGGTGTTGTAAATTAAATATTAAACGGAAATATCTGTGTCAAAAACTGGAGTTAGAAAAGTCTAAATAAATTGGATTCGAATGATATAAATTTTATCAGCTGCTTCTTGGTAGATATTTTCAATCAGTGTATACATGCCGTCGTCGACTTACGACCACGATTGATTACGACCGACATGTTGTAAAACGATCTGGTTGTAAGACGGCCTGTAACCAATTTTGCAATCTTTTTATCTTTCCTTAGGCATTATTGTATTTTTTATGTTTACGGATACCATTTGTATCATCTCCTTAAACACTGTCGCGTTTCTTATTCTTACGTTCGTCAGATGCTGCATACTACAGTACAGTTGGCTTAATATTTACTAAACATACAAAAAATATAAATACAAAAAGACAAAAAACATTTTAGTTGCAAAGCATACCAAAATACATACAAATCCAAAGCAACTTATTAGCCACTGGTGCTTAGTTGTGGATCGTTAATGTGGTCAGCTGAAGCAGGGCCCGGAGTAGCCAATTCGCGATTGAAGTCGTAAAGTTGAGCAGCCGTCAGTTGCATAGGTCGTAAGTCGACGACTTGTATAGCTGTATAAGAACAGGTATGCAAAATATAAGGGCGTGGTTCATAGAAAGGTGGCGCTGAAAAGTTTTCGGCCTGATCTACTTCACAAAATTTGACCAAGCAGCATAATTTTTATGGGGAAAATTTCTTTTAGGGCGAGAACATATCAGCACACTCTTGTCTTTAATACCGTCTTCATGTTAGTTGAATATAAAATGTAGCGATTTCGAAGCTGGAGGTGATCGGGCAGGTAATTAGCCTAACTAAGCGTCAACCATGTTGTGTGGCAGGTCGAGCGTGAGACATTTCCAACTTGGTGCCAACTAGAATCGCAGAAAAAGTGTTGGCATCAGAGATCTGGTGTCGTGTGCCAAATTTTTGCCAAGAAAGGTTGGGCCTGGCGCGTTTGTTGAACAAGATTACGGTTGAATTCGAAAACTGAAGAGATGGGGTGAAGAGAATTTTGAAATGCTTGTACAAGAGAATTGTTATCTGTGTATGCGCGCGTTCTCTATCCGAGTGTTTCTTTTCTATCAGAGACATTCATAGAGATACTGTGGAGTAATTTTCTTATTCGAAGTCGAATAAGTATTTTTCTTTTCTTTGATGTTAATGAAAGAAAGCCGGGCGAAAATGCCGAAAAGAAACAGGTAGAAATTGGACAAAGAATTCGACGAAGGTAACTACGGAAAAAAGAGAAGACAATTTTGTTTGGTATAGAAAAACGTAAAAATGAATGTGTGTATGTGTATGTGTGTGTATGTGTATGTGTGTGTATGTGTGTGCGTGCGTGTGCGTGTGTGTGTACTTAACTATCTGGAAATGAGACTGATATGGAAAAACTGAAGCTGATATAAATATTAAGCTATTGCAGCGTTCATGTGTGTACTGTATGTTATTCTTAATTCAAGGAGAGATAACGCCATAATTCATACAAGAGAAAAACTGATATAAGAAAAAGAGTGAAGGAAAAATAAACTAAGAACAAAAAACACAAAAGACACTAATATACACGAATATAATGACAGAGTAAATAGGCGTCCAAGCGTCAAAACTCAGAAAAGAGACAAAATTCGGACCGAAACTCTCGTTTCACGCTACTGATAAATGATGATAAAGATGTAGATAAATCAAGGCGTCAAAAAATTATATTTAAAGCTGAGTATCTCTAAGCATTTCAATGTAAACTGCAACCAGCATTAATTGTATTTCTCGCCATCCCAATTTTTTATGACTGAAGAAAATCTGATTGTAGTCTGATGTTCATTCTCGGAAGAAATCTTGCTTGTCACATAGATTGTTCCTATTTTGTCATTCACTTATCTATCTATCTATCTATCTATCTATCTATCTATCTATCTATCTATCTATCTATCTTCGTTTCTTTCTTTCTCAATCTTTTCATATCTATCTTTTAATATTTACTTATGAGTGTCCGTTTGTAGTATTTTAATTCAACAGATAGCTCACTATTTATATTAGTTTTCGTATTATCATATCCGTCTCAATTTCAAAGATAGATTAGTTCACACACACTCGCGTAATCTTCCAAAAATCTGGTCGAAATGACCAAAGCATCAGAATTAATTTTGGAATAACTCTTGGGTCGATCAACTTTTCATTGGCCCCTTATATATACAACAACCAATAAAATAACAGTAGAGCCTCCAATAAATACTGCGTGGCTTGATAATTCCGAGGTTAGCTATGGTTTCGAGACTGAACTATCATTTAGAGCATCCGTCTCATATAACCAAACTTTATTGATTTCTTTTACAGTTTGTGTATTCTAGATCCATTCAAATGCAACCTCCATCTTAGATTCTCTTGGACACACACACACGCACACACTAAGTAATTTACAGATATTTTTTTTTAATCTGAAATAATTTTTTATTACTTCAAACGTTATCTTTAGTAGGTACCTTTATTTGAACTGATCTTCCGTTTTTAACAGTGTTTATTTCTTCTACAGGTTTGCGCACTCGAGAAAACGTACAGAAAATGCGCCTCCGGCAAGATTCAAACCTGCGTCCCGTTTTGCTAGGAAAACAACGTGCATGCTTTCGCCATTCGGTTCCTGGGATCTTCACAGTAAAGCAATATTATATTTGCTTTTAAAGCACATTCATTTATTCAGATTTTCTCAAAAGACATATCTGCTCAATTTTCTATACGAAGAAAGTCATTTTTAAATAATTCGTGTATTGTACGACATACACATCTTCCAGTCCAAAAATCCCTAAAATAACGTTTGTAGTAATAGTAGGAAATAACGCCGTATAAAAAATTCATTACTTCAGACACAAAATTGAACAGATATGGACTTTCGAGAAGATGTACATTCTTCGAAATGCTGACTGAACTGCGATGTTCTCTGTGGCCAAGCAGCCTAAAATATGATTATTATTACAAAGGGTGGGTCGTGCAGTTTTGAATCCTACCGCAGTACACATTTACTTGATTATGTCTATTCAATACGCAGACCTATAGACGTAATTCATACTCTTGAAAAAATACGGTGTCTACTCAAACCCACAAGAACAACGATTGGAGGAGTAAGAAACACACACACACACACACACACACACACACACACACTGGTCTTGTTGTTGACTTTCCAAGGCAAAATATTTATAAAATCATGTTTGATGAATTCTTCTCCATACGTTTATGAGATGACTCAGCATTTTCCTAAAAATATAACCGTTAATTCAACAGTGTAAACTTTTTTTAATTAACCGATTATATGATGAAACCAGAAGATGTGTTAAACCCATTGCAACTATGAAATCTTCACAACTAAAGCACAATCTATCCAATCTACACAACCAAATAAAGCAGCATTTTATTCCCGAATGACCAAATATTACCTTAATATTAGGGAAGAACGGAGAACGATGACTTAGATAGATAGATAGATAGATAGATAGATAGATAGATAGATAGATAGATAGATATGAAAAAAATAAATAATTAGAATGTAGGAATAAATATGAGTCAAAATATTACTCAAATAATTTACGATAAGAAGACAACAGTATTAGTAAAGATAACTAAAAAGTATTAGAGATAATATAAAAATAGAAAAGTGAAAGTAAGACAAATGAAATTAAACCGAAAGTGGATAAAGAAAGGGCGAGAGTCGAAACGAAACCAAAGGGGAAACGTGTGACGTGCTCGAACTGATTTCAGTTCATCCCAAACTCACTCATACACAACTGCGTCTTACCAAATAAAGCAGCGTTTTATTCCCGAAATGACCAAATATTCCCTTAATTTAGGGAAACTGACGAAAAGATCTACATACCGCAATTTCTATTTGATTGGCTGAATAATTTACGCCACTTGATTTGAATCAAATAAATTAGCAAATATGTGAAGTGTGCGTGCTGCATGCGAATATTTAATTCAAGCTATTGCTCTAAGTAATGACATTTTGTCTGCCATTTTTCTTTAGCCATGGTAACTCGAGTCTTTATCAGTATAACCGCGTTCGTATTTTTCCCATTTGAAATTAAGAACTG
This sequence comes from Ascarosepion bandense, assembly GCA_037127315.1. NCBI lineage: Eukaryota > Metazoa > Mollusca > Cephalopoda > Sepiida > Sepiidae > Ascarosepion > Ascarosepion bandense. Next base: position 2,063,072 of record JBBBDQ010000789.1, on the reverse strand, counting down.
TTTTCAAGTAATAAATGATATATTTTAAAACGTTCCAATGCTTATTCAAACAGCCGAGTGAAAGAGACTCATTAATATAAATTTATCTAAAAGAAATCAAATTCTAAAGTAAGCATAAGGAATCTACTTAAAAAGAACTAACTCCGTGGTGGAGGATTCGATTGCATATTGATAGGTCCCAGCTTCAATCCCAGATATCCGCTGTTAAACTTGTTAAATTTGTTGCCATGTCCAGGCCTGGCTGGATCAGGAAATTTCAAAATGATTATTCCCATGTATTACTTTTTCGAAAAAATGCTGGGATCTTTACCCAGCACCTGAGGTGTTTCCAAAAGGAAAAATGTCGAAAAGGCTTGTGCAATTATATGGATACGAAATCCTATTTTAAACACTGACTTTGTGTCACATTCTATGCTAATATATACTATCAAGATGGTATTAAGCTCAATAAAATCAGGCACATGCCACAGTAGAGGAGCATATAATGAAAGTTATATTCCCTTCTCCACCGCCGTGGAACGATGACTAATTATTTCACGGTAATTAGTCATTACTCCACGGCGAAATGACTTGATAATTAAAAAGTTTAGAATATTCTAGCATAAGGCCACAATTCTTGGAGAGATGATATCAACTGAACTATAGTATTTATACATACAAGGTCTGTACGAAAAGTATCTACTCAGTTTGAATAACTCGATGCATGGCCTGGATATAATTTAGCAGCCAATCAGACAACGTTTCATTGTGTATATTTTAAAAGTCATCTGTCTGTAGGGTTAATTGATCAACACAAAAATCATTTTGTGAGTAAACCTACTGTGCTTCCATAGAAATCACAATGACATCTGGTGATAGGTTATTTGGCAAAACATCATATCATTCATGTCTGTCAACACGCACAGCTTTGACTCTCAAAGCTAAAATCTAAAATTGAGAAGAGGAAATTTCACACCGTGCGCCACATTACGAATTAAGGAGAACGCGGATGGCGTTCCTCGAAAAAGTCTTTGAAAAGTGAAAAAGCCTCTGGAATAGATGTTTGATGTTTGAAGGTGAGTACTTTGAAAAAACCAAAGACACCATTACCCCTGTTTTTTTTTTGTTTTTTTTTTTTGTGTGTGTGTTTAATAATATTAAATAACTGGATACTTTCCGTATAAATTTCGTATGTTTGCAAAAATGTTTCCTCTCGAGCGCAGTTTATTTATTGCAAATATAAAAACGTTGATGGGATTATTTACATCGTTGCGATTTATATTCTTATTTCATGAACATTTTTTATCAATACAAAAGCTTCTTCTATATTTGTTCTATTTGTAATATACTTAGCCTTTTATAACACTTTTCGGTTAAATTGTATTTTTCGAACGATTTTGCATTTGATTCGATGACATTTTTCATATTTAGAGACTAAGGAATGAGTGTCCATGAAAATCGAGATTGAATGGAACGTGGCATGTAGAATAACTTCCTATCTGATTTACAGGATGCGTAACAACTGTAAAACCATAGAGGACTTCATAGAACAGGAAACTTTTTTCTCTGTTATTTCGTCATTCAAACAAGCCAGTTTTTTACATCATCAGTTTGTCATTGTTACAGTAAATCGCAACAAATAATTTCCTGTGAATCCAGCCAAACACAACGAACTAGATTCTCTTTAGGTTCATCGAAAGCTACTTTCCTGAATCTATCTTTGTTTCGGATTTTTATAATAAATTCATTTTTCAATCACTGTAAAACATAATTTGCAATATCTGTCAAAAAAAAAACAAAAAGACAAGTGTATAAACGCTCACTGATGTTCATGTTGAACCTATTTCCTAGCTTAATAAATTTTTCACAGGCTTGTAAAAGACTGCCTAGAATTAACTGATTCATTTCCCACTTTTTCTTCCTGTGTACTTTGTGCTGAATATTCCTTCGAATGTGTCATCAATCTGCATCATTATTTATAGCTTTAGTGTTAACTTGTCTATCTCCCACTTAAACATAATGCAATTTTTTGTCAGCCTTGATTGTTTCCTTAAATACTTATAAAATTTCGCTAATATTGTATAAAGCATATATCTAATTACTGGAATGCCAGCTTGGATGACAAAGGAAAGCTTTCTCACGAACATGCCACGACCTCTTTACCTTATATTATCTTATTTGCTTCGGAAATAGCAGAAAGAAATTGTTACTCCGATTGTCAATCTTGGCATTGACAAATTAATCATCTATTCAACTTTCAAGAGATTCTGAAAGGTTTTCACTTCTACTAAGACGGGCTTCCACAAAGAATCTTATGTTCGGTCATTTAGTCAGATTTTAAGAAGTTGGTCGGCCTAAGAATTTTCCATAATCACATTGTGTGCGCGAGTTCAACCTCTACAATTCCAAAGACAAGTTTAACTGAAAGTAAAATTATCAGTTGGGATGGTGGTTTGGTCATATAGTTAGATCAGTTGGGATGGTGGTTTGGTCATATAGTTAGATCAGTTGGGATGGTGGTTTGGTCATATAGTTAGATCAGTTGGGATGGTGGTTTGGTCATATAGTTAGATCAGTTGGGATGGTGGTTTGGTCATATAGTTAGATCAGTTGGGATGGTGGTTTGGTCATATAGTTAGATCAGTTGGGATGGTGGTTTGGTCATATAGTTAGATCAGTTGGGATGGTGGTTTGGTCATATAGTTAGATCAGTTGGGATGGTGGTTTGGTCATATAGTTAGATCCTGTTACCTAAATCGTTCCATCATTACTCTAACCATCTCATTACATTTGATATTTTTCATTGCTTTTTTATTTTCAACATAGTGTTCTTGTTTTTTATTTTTTATTTTTTTTGTTATTTGTGGTCGTGTTTCTGGTGTGCCAAATTTTGAGAGGCAATTAAATATCTGGAGATGCATCGGGATCTCTGGTTGAGGAGTAATCATGTGTTGCCTTATGCGAGAATTGCAACGTAACTTGGGTATATATATATATATATATATATATATATATATATATAATATGAGTTTATAAAAAAACATAGTTTACGCCAACACAAGTGCCGTTGTGCTTCGGTATTATCTCATTAGCATCTCGTCAGGCAGTGAAATATTTTTTTTACTGTTAGAAAATATTATATATAGAAGCTTATAAAACAACACAAGTTTTTACCAAATCCAGACTATTAAGGTGGGGGGATTTTGGGGGGAGGGTTATCTTGCTAACCAATAGATAATCATGTCATGATAGGATAAATTTGATTGTAAGAGTAAAGGGAGATAGATTTAAAATGGCATTTTTCATGCCAGTGATAAAATGAATTGAAATAAGTTTGTTTTAATTTTGCAAACCTGAATAAAATAATCGCGTGTCATTGTGAAATGGTTATTAGATTTTCTTTAAGTTATTATTCAATTCAAAGTGGTGGACAAGAGACAAAGATGGAAAAGTTCTTTAGAAAAATGCATTGTACGTCAAACATATGTATACGACTCAGTAGGTGATCTATCCGTTAAGCTGCAAAAATTAAATTATCAAAAGGTAACAAGAATCAATCAATATATGCTAGGAAATAGACTATAGATGTCTAGTTATATTAGAAAAAAATTAAGTATATTTTAGGGCAAAAAATTAACTATATTTTAAGAATAACTATATATTATCTATATTTTTAAAGTTAACTATATTTTAAAAATAAATTTAAAATTTTAGCTATATTTAAAATTATAACTATATTTTAATTATATTAAAATTTAAGCTTTTAATACATTTTAAAATTCAAAATTTAAACTATATTTTAACTATATTTTAAAATTTGAAATAAATTTTAAATTTTAACTATATTTTTAGAAATTAACTATATTTTTGGGTATGTTTTAGAGGATGATGACAAATGGAAGTTACTTGCCTACGTTTATTGAGCAAGTTTAGTTTTGGGACTTTGATAATTTGTAATTTTTCTTGTAGACATAAAAAATGTGTTTCATGTAAAGATTTACAAGTTCTATTTTTTCAATATTTTCCATTTTACAGTAGGGTTTTTAATTGACATCTTTTAATTTGCCAATAATAAGTAGAAAGTAATGTGCCATTGCGGTAAGTTTTATTATTAAAAGATAAGGTGTGAAAGTAATGACGGGTCTTAAAAGTATTCTTGGTACACCCGATATAATATTTTATTACTGTGGGATTTTCTATGGTGGAAATATATAGGTAGACTATAGAGTCAGTTAGACGTTTAATGGACCTTCAACAGATTTTCGGCAATCGCAATTATTGTGGTTTTGATCGTTAGTTTTTGGGATGTTGTTGCTTGTTTAGTTTATTATATCTGTTTAAAATTCTATGATCATGTTTTTTGATGATCTTCTCAAGCTTATCACTACAGCAATAGTTTAATTTCAGTGAGTTTATGTTAAAAATGTTACTAAGAGAGTTATTTTAAGGAAGTGTTTTCCAATTAATTTTAGGAATTTATGCCCATATTTAGTACTTATCATTTGTTTAAATGGGAGTGTGTATCAAATGATATTTCTCTCTTTATTTTTTTTTATTGCTGTTGTTATAATGTTTATTGTATTTCAGGTCATGGCATTTTTCTGTTTTTAAGTGTTGTGTCCCAGAATTTGCTGTTTATAAAAATGTTTTTATTAGAAGAATTGTTACTAATTGTTTTCGGTAGAGAAAGGTATATGCTTGATGATTGATCGAGGGTGGTTAGATTCAGGGTGGATGTATATAGGATAAGCATTAGTTTTTAAATAGGGAGAGTAGGTTTCGTCGATTAGATTAAGTGTTCCATCTGGGAAGTTTACCTTTTTTTAGATTAGTTTTGATAGTCACCTTTAGCTTAAGACTTTTCAGTTCCTTATGTATTAATTTTCTTATTCTATTGGCTTTAATATTTGTGGATTTTTTTACCGCCATATGACTATCATCCCTGTATAACCCTATATCCTTAATATTTATATCATTATACGCTGTCAGATTATACAGAATAAAAAGGCTAATCAGATTTGAGGACTCAGCGGAGTCTAGAGATCACATAGTAGTGTCAAATAGTTCCTCACATTTATTTTTTTCCACTATATTGTATATTGTTGTGGATGAGTACGGATCATTTTACACTCATGATTATTATCCGTTTCTCGTTAGATCAGAAATCTCTATTGCGAATTCTAACGCCAAAGGGAATACGTCTTTGGAAATAGAAGGATAGTAATCACCGATGTCAAACTGGATAAACGAACAATTGGTCTTATTACTGATTCGGTTAAACCAGTGACATCATTGGTGTTAATCCATCGAATTAATCCGATTCGTGTTTAATTTAGAATTGATTCTGCCAAGGATGGTTTGGCTGATTTTGCAAATCCCAAACCTATTAAAGTCTGGATTTGGCAAAAAATTGTGTTGTTTTATAAGCTTCTATATATAATAATTGCTAATAGAAAAAACATATTTCACTGCCTGACGAGGTGCTAATAAGGTAATACCGAAACACAACGGCTCTTGTGTTGCAGTAAGCTAAATAAATAAATAAACTAAATAAATAAAAATATTACCATATATGATGCTTTACTAAGTATCGAGCACACTTCATAAAGTAAATCACTACAAACAGTGGACTGCCAACCCAATAGTTTGTACTTTTTCTAAGATATATATATCGAAATCGGCAAAATTTAAAGTCCTTTAAAACCACTGATCAAAACTCGGGCATCATAAACCAACTCAGTATTTTCACACGAGTCAAAGATGAAATACATAAATATAACATTCTAAGTAAACCCGAAAAGTTATACTAAGGAAACATATAAAACAACAATAAAACAACTGTAGCTGATACATACATATATATATATATATATATATATATATATAATGTTTAATTGCGATAATGCTTAGCACCTAGGTTGTTGTTTTTCAGTGGTTTTACTGATAAAATGTATTTTGGCAAGCAGGTATTTTATGGTAAAGTACTCGATATCGAGCGTTGATAGGTACAAAGAGTTTGTCTCTTTAATAGAGCAGATGCTGACGAGCGAGAACATCATAACGGTGTCCTAAAGTCACTTCAAAAGCTGCTTGAATCTGCTCTATTAAAGAGAAAAACTCTTTGCACCAATATGTATATAAATCCAAAAAGAAAGTAAAAGGTAAAATCTCAAGGGAGACCTCAATAATATTAATTGTTAAAGATTAAAATTAAAACTGATCCTTCAAGAGATTTATAGAGCCAAATATGTACATGTTTTTCTTTAAATAAAACTTTGAAAATTACATATATCGGATGATAATTTTATGGAAAAAAATTCGTTTCATCAGTGATCTTTTTTATCACGGAAAAATTCAAACTTTTTAAGACACCAGAAGTTTACTTCAGAGACAGGGAAAAAGAAAAGGAAACTTGTAGCAATAAGCAAGGGAAACAAAGAAAGAGAGGAGAAAAAAAGAAATAAATAAGGAAGAAAAGTGGAGGAGAAGTGAAAAAAGGAAGAGAAGGATATGTTAAAATGCAGGCGTGCCGAAAAGCTGTTTCCAAAGAAGGGGGGGGGGTGGAAAGAGAGATGGAAGGGTTAAAAAAAGTTAGTCAACTCAATCTGTGAAAGGGACATTTCAAAAATTATGTATAAGTATGTGAAGAAATCAGAAATAAGGAATGGAAGGGAGAGAAAAAGGGAAACGTAAAATGAGAAGAAAAAAAAGGAAGATAGGAGAAAAGTCATATTTCAGAAGTCAGCTAATTACGCTACCTTGGTTTCAACCTTTCGGTATCTCCAGGCTTTTTATATTAACTGATCATCCAACGCTTTTTTGAACACGTAACAGGAAGTTTAAAATAAGAGAGGAGCTTGTCAAAAATTGTAAGCAGTTTCATCCGGGTCTATACGATTTTAAAATATATTTTACATCTGGACATTACATTGGACCGATGACTGCAAAATTGTAAGAAACAGATATTAGCGGAGGGATATTAGCAGAGAGATTCGTGTGAAGAAAAGTTTGGTGTTTTTTATTTTTGTTTGACATTTTACATCGTGCTTTTTCATTTTACTACGTTAGCGATTTACTGTCAAACAAACAAATAAAAAACAATGATAGAAAACGAACGTTATCTCTTTCAACCCACCATTTAACTTAGAAGTAAAAACCAAAATAATACAAATATTTTTAAACCGATCGGATCGATGAACATTTTCCAAAAATGCTCAGAACTTAACAAAATTTTCAATAAGAATACAATCAAACTGAGTTATAGCTGAAACTAGTAATTTAGAAAATTACATAAAGAAACAAAACACCAAAAACCTAAATAGCAACGTACAAAATAATTAAACTAGAAAACTTTTAAAAAATGTACAAAATTGGCTAGCCACCTGTGGAAATTTAAATTAAAATATGGAAATGTCCAAGGCATAACGTGAAGTATAGTGAAAACAGCCAAGCCTTACTACCGTAGCAAAATATGTATATTGTGCCAGGAAGAAAAGTTAGCTATTATGTTATTCCCAGACAAAAATGAATTACTGAATGAAAGAACAGAAATTATAACTAAGTGTAACCATACCATGAAATACCACTTAGGGTCATACAACCATGGATGAAAACGTTATAACTTCTAATTTTGCAAAAAAAAAAAAAAAAAACGCTAAAAATCAGTTACTTCAAATTGCCTGAAGACACCACATGGTGGAAACCTATGTCACGTAATAATTTGTTTACAAATGAAAAATATTCAAAACTTTTACAATATAATTGTATTGAACATTTTTTAATACAGCTGTGTACTAATCTAATTTAATAATGACCAAAAACTAAGTAATTAAATAATTATATATATATATATATATATATATATATATATATATATATATATATATATATATGGAGGTTGCAAAAGTATTGTAGTATGTAGATGTAATTTTAGTTAAATTCCCCTATTGGTTTAACGTGAAGAAATATTATAATTCCCATTTTGTTCTTTGTATCAAATCCTTTATTTTAAACTCAAATATTTACTGGCTAACCACATCCCTTTGAGCTCACTCAAGGTGAACGGTTCACCAGAATCAGCATTTTTATTTCTTTTTCAGTCAATTTGAATTACCTTCTCCACTTTTCCGATGTCTTCTCGCTAGGCAAGTAGCCTTATATCATAAATAACACGAACTTTTGACTTCCTATATAAAATAATTTCATATATAAAATAATTATTCATAAAATAAAATTTATTTTATGAAGAATTATTTCTTTATAAAAATATCTTATAAAATATTTAAAAAATAAAATTAACCTTTCACAAGAATTATTATTTTATGCAACTATTAACAATTTTTCTTCACCTTCACTTTTGATATAATTTTTTTTTTCACCTTTTGTAACACATAAAAATCGGATTATTGTTATCGGTGTGATCACCAACTGAAATTCTATATTGTTATTAGGCTGCAAATTTAACATTATTCTTAATTCTGTTTTTTTTGTTTTTTTTTCATTTTAAAGGTATTGCTTATTTGTGTCTTGGAAATATTGGTAGTAGAGAGCTTTAATATTCCATTGATTTGTTTTTGTTTTCCAATACAATATGCATGAAATACACGCGCCCAATCTAGTTTCTTTTATATTTAAGCATTGTCTTGGATAAATATCATATCATTTTGTTGATGGGCTCTAAGTGTTGTGAACCCATTTTATTTGACGCGTATTTAATCATATTTCTCCGGCTTTTTATGGTTGCTCTACGCTAAACAGTAAAATAAAATCTATATTAAATAAAATGGGCTCTAAGTGTTGTGAACCTCTTCTATTTTCCATAACAGTCATCATGAAATTGTGATGGCAGTATTTTCAGGTTGTTTTCCGCAGTAATAATAATAATACGTTGTGGTGTAATGGATATCGACTCAGAATGAGAAATCGGAGAGCCGAGTTCGAATTCCAGTAGAATTCGTTTCATTCAATTGCGCGTAAATATACTTAGTATTAATTCATTTCTTCTCCCTTCAAGTATGATGTGAATAGCAGGAAATATTGGGTTCTATAGCCTTGGTTGGCAGCAAGTCTAATGCAGAAAGAAATGGCAATCTACAAAGGAAAAATCTTCTGCCTAGTCAGTCATGTCTCGAAAGAGACATGATCGCCTTAGCTGTATCACACATGGTTCTTAACTGACTGACTGAGTATTCAGACAGCTGTTCGTATCGTCAACCATGAAGAGTCTAGATTTTCTGGTAAGAATTATTAGTGGTTAGCAACTATATATCCTTGTCAAGCTATTTTTTTTTTAATATTCAACTTGATTTTTTATTTGAATTTATTGAATGTAGTATTATGTAAAATTTTATTTAATATAGATTTTATTTTGCTGTTTAGCGTAGAACAACCATAAAAAGCCGGAGAAATATGATTAAATACTCGTCAAAAATACAAACTGTTTTCCAAGAATTGTCCACTTCAGAAATTATATTTTCCATCAATCAGAAGCAGGAATGTTGTGAAATGTGAAAGAAGCAAAAATTTAACAAGAAAAAAAATAATGAAATAGTTGCTAAAAAATACAATTCTATTCATCGGATACTTTGGATTCCGCTTAAATATTTACAAGGTTGGGCACGGAATCTTCGCATTTTATTATTTTATTGGTGTGTTTTGTACTTCATCTATAGCCTTGTTATCGTCGTGTCCACGCGATTTGACGACAGTCTTCGTATTATTTGCCTCTGGTTATCGACTGAATAATTATGTTCATCCAGGTTATCAGAAACCAATTCAAACCGTCAGAATGGCAAAATGAACGAAGAGGAAACTAAAAAAGAAATTCGAGCAAAATACCAAATAAGCACTTTTACCATTTTTTTTTATTTCTCTCTTACATTTAAAAAAAATCAGAGTAAAACGGTTTTATTTATGCAGTTCACCATTCCCATGAGAGAATCATGTTAATAATAATAATAATAATAATAATAATAATAATAATAACAACAGCCTATATTACAATAAACTGATCATTTGTGTTATAAATGTGTTTGTTATTGTATCTGAGAAAAGAACACATCTCAGTGTGACTTTCTATTAGAGCAATACCTTTAAAATAAAAAAATTAAGAATAATGTTGAATTTACAGCCTAATAACAATATAGAATTTCAGTTGGTGATCACACCGATAACAATAATCCGATTTTTATGTGTTACAAAAGGTAAAAAATAATTATATCAACAGTGAAAGGTGAAGAAAAATTGTTAATTGTTGCATAAAATAATAATTCTTGTTAAATAATGTTAATTCTATTTTTTAAATAGTTTATAAGATATTTTTATAAGGAAATAATTCTTCATAAAATAAACTTTATTTTATGAATAATTATTTTATATATGAAATTATTTTATACATGAAGTAAAAAAATAAATATCAATAACTATTATATCATATTGTGCTGTTGTTCTTGATATCTCGAAAGCATTTGACAGGGTTTGGCATGCTGGCCTTCTGTGCAAACTCCAGAGCTACGGTATTTCTGAAAGATTGATTGATTTAATCCAATCGTAACTATCGAACCGTTAAATGAAGGTAATTTTGAACGGACAAGCTTACAGATCCTTTCATCCGAACGCGGGCGTCTCTCAATGCTCTATCCTAGGTCTTATGAGTTTTCTGATCTTCATCAATGATCTTCTTGATGTAATCAGCTCCCAAGTAGGCAGATGACACCACCATTTACTCCGTTCTCAAGAGTAAATCTGTCAAGGCTGACAAAATAAACCTGCTTGCTGCCCTTCAAAAAGAACTCTAATCTGTGATGGAGTGGGGTAGGAATTGACTCGTAAATTTTAATGCCTCCAAAATGAAGTTCCTTTAACGACCATAGAGTAATTTTCTTACCTGTCATCAGAATGGAAGACGCTAGTCTCTTAGAGAGCAACACATTGCGCCTCCTTGGTCTGACTTTCTCAACAGAACTAAATGGAACGACTACATTGAATCTATAATTGCATCTATTACTAGGAAGGGTGGATCACTGTGTCGGCACAGGAAATTTTTCTCGTCAGAATCCATTTTACACATAAATCTACCCTTCATCCGTGCATTGAATATTGTTGTCATATCTGGTCGGAGGTGGCCGATATTCCACTAGAATCCTCGACAAAACCCAAAAGAGGATCTGCAATGTAATCGATCCTCAGTATCTCCTATTGTATTTTGTATTTTGATATTGAGCACTTTTAACAGTAATATAGCTGACCTTAAAACTATTATTTTATTACACACACACACACACACACACACACACACACACACACACACACACACACACACACACATATATATATATATATATATATATATATATATATATATATATATAAACCAAAAACCGCAAAACTAATTTTCAACATAATTCACAATACCGGCTACTCAACCCAAACTAAAATTAATATTGGTAAAATTAGTAAAAGTATCACTGAAAAGCATGCAAATATACGACAGATGCTTTAGTAACTAACCAGTGCGATAATACAGCAGTAGCCATCGAATGGTTTACTAATATAAAAAGAAAAAAATGAATGTACGTTTATTTCAATTCAATATATGTGATTTTTACCTATCTATCACCGAAAATCTGCTAATATCTGCCATTAATTTAGCTAAATATTCCTGTCCTATTATAGATAACGAGATAAAACTCATAAAGCCAATGTTATACTATAATGTTTGTCTGTGAATTAAAAAAAACAACACAGAATTTAGCATTGCGATGGATGCGTTTGATTTTGCTGAGACATGCTAGATAGTTGGAACTTTGTTTTTGTGGTGATTCAGATTTCTTTTCCACATTAAGAACACCGTAAAACAAGTCCAAAAACATAGACCGATCGAGAAAGAAACTGATTAAATTTTTCAAAGATCACGAACTAAAAATTATCACCACCACTAATACTAACATGGTCAGCTAGACTTGTGTACTGGTTATTCCGAACAATAAATATTAAAGATCTACATAAGTACAGATACGTTAATAATAAACTCAATTATCCGCCTACTATCTTAAATAATTTGTATAAATCCGTCCAATTTACCTTATCTACTTCAGTAATAATGAAATATTTTATAATAATAAAATTAAATATTTAAAAACATTAAAACTAAGCAACCACGAAGTTAAAATAGAATATTTAGAAAGAAAAAAATAAAAACAAGTGGTAAAAATAATGTGCTATTGATTTAACTCCATTTGTAATTGTAGTGACAAAACGAATATTGGAAGAATTTTCCTGAATTCACAAACACTCCAATCACTCTGTAATATTAAAGATTTTTAACAAAAATAATGCGAAGATCACTATAAGTAGTAAGGAAGGAAGTAAATTGGTCGACAGATAGGCGACCCGAAGGCTCCCTTTTCTTTCGCTGCTACCTTGCGGTAGAGATGGGCGCGGCTCTTACCCATGGATTTCTCTACTTACCCTCGATCCTTCTCTTTGATGGTGAGTGCTAAGTAGAGAGGCGTTGAGTACCATTTTCAAAGTTTTTAGTATGACCCGCAACCCCGCCGCGCCGTGTACCACTGCGCTACGGCCGCTATGGCTGCTTTAGAAACACTGAAAAATCGATATCCTATCATAAAAATATTATACTAAACAAAAATATCTACAACAAAAACAGCAAAATTAGTTAATTTACTAAAGAAAAATGCAGCTGCCGAGAAAAAAAAAGATGTGTCTCTTAAACGGCTAATGTATGACTGATAATATTGTATACTGAGCGAGCATACATTCCAATAACGATATCAAAGTTTATGGTTGTACAGAAAACCCTTGAAAATTTTGTTTCTATCATCATTAAATGATTTAGGCAATGTAAGATAACATGAATAGCAACACTCTCTGTAAACATTTCTGGCAATTAAAGAATGGTAGTAACACACCCATGATTACGTGGTATATTGTAGCTAAAACCATATCTTACAATGGGAAAGTCGATAGATGTCATTTATATCTTGTAGAAAAATAATCCTAATTTATTAAACAAGAAAAATTAATTGATTGTCACATGCAGACATAAAAAGCTTAACAAGTTTGTCATGCTTTGCTTTCCCTGTCTCTTTCTCTCTATCTGTGTTGTGAATATCAGATTCTCCAAGCCCTTCTTCCTCGCTACATGTCCCAGAAACTTCAGCTGTCTTTTGCTGATGTTAAGTATAAGTTTCCTTTTCATTTCCATCCTCTCCAAAACCTCGTAGTTGCTAACATGTTCGGGCCATGGTATCCTAAGCATCCTTATGTAGAATCACACTTCAGATGTTTCAAGTCTTTCCTTCACTCTGGATGAGATTATCCAGCATTCATTGTCATATTGAAGGACAGACATCACATAACATTCCAGCCCCCCCTCTTCTTGGTTTCCAATGAAATAATCCTGTCTCTCAATACTCTACTCAGCTTTTGGGATGCTTCCTTGGCCATGCCTATACGCCTTCGGATTTCAGTGTCGCACTTTCGGATATAGGTTTAATAAAATATTTAAATTAAACCTCTAGCAATTTAAATAAAAGATTATATGAACAGAAAAGAAACATTTTACAAAACAATACACTCAGTGAATTAGCTGTTGACTGTAATAAGCCTGACAATAATGCTGAGTTTAAGAATGTAGTTTTTATTAAAAGAGAAAATAATTTAAGACAAAAAAGTACTGAAAGTGGACTAATTTCCGAATTTTCTATGATAATTTTAGGACCAGGATTATACAACATATATTCTCAACAAATATAACCACAAAAATCTACTGTTGATACAACGTGGGATAATTTGAAACAAGAGCAATGAAAATAAATATAGAAAGCTTCAAGAAAGAGAATGTGATGCTAAGTTAAACCTCTAGATAAATCGAACGTCAAAGTTAGAATTTAAATCTCAGTTTGTCTGCATTTGTAACCGTTTTCACTAACATGAATTGAAACGATTATATAGATTCAAATGCTAAGCCTCTTACTAAGAAAGTTGGTTCACTATGTCGTGCTAGACAATTTTCTCGTCAGAATCTATCTTACATATTTATAAGTCTAGTAGTTGTCCATGTATTAGAAATTGCTAATACATCTAGTCTGTGCTTCTGCTATATATGTAGACATATCTTATAAAATACAAAAAGAATCTGCAATGTTATTGGTTCAAACCTGGCATCTCGGCATCTCAGCCTCAGTCACTTTTTCACCTTCTTCACGTAGCTTCCCTGTGTCTTTTCTATAAACATGTTCATGGTAATTGTTCTGATGAGTTTTCAACTTTGGTACCTAGACTTTATGAATTTAAGCGTGCTACTAGATTGGCGACTAGGTTTCATACAGTTGAAATACCTATATGTAACTGTATTTTCTATGCTAACAGTTTCTTCTCTCTCCATTTTTTGTTTGTAGAATCCTCTTCCACTTCTGGTTTTCCAGTCAAATTTGATCTCTAAAAATTCATATGCGATATCAATCTTTATCGTGTCTTCTTAATTCCTGCTCTTTATTGTTCTCTTAATAATGTTTTATTTTTCTCATATTCTCTTTCACACTCTTACGTCCTCGTAGATTCATTGCTTTACTTAGGATTAAATGATTAAAAAAAAAAAGAAACTATAACCGGCATTTATTGTATTTCTTTTCTCTCCACTTCACTTCGCTTTCTATATATAAGATGACTCTAATAATGAAACCATTATTAGTTTGAAGACGAATGAAACACAGTGCTAGATTTTTTAAAAGTTTTCACTTACCCATTTTTATTCTTATATACCAACAAGATACAAAATTTCACCAACCAACGGTTGTATTCTGGTACACTTGCATCTTTTTTACTGTACCAGCAGGTTATATATATACTATAGTCATCCGCAGATAGAACTGTTTCGCTGTATTACAGCTCATCAGTACGGCTTAGACTCCGGTCGCTTCCTAACCCAGGATTGAAACCCGACCGAATTGGCGTCAGTCGGCGATTCTAGCCCTAGGCCACGAGCGTCCAGTAGAACTAGGCAGGCTTTTTAGCGCGTATAAACACGCCCAATAGCTAGAGTGCACCAATTCATTATCGAATGAGCGGTGCGTAAATGCCGGAGTAGCTACTGTTTACAAAGTCTACCACTTTCCCAGAGTACTCAATCAGGGTGTGAAATATATATATAAATATATATATGGTAATTATTATTATTATTATTATTATTATTATTATTATTATTGCATACCTCAACTTAATAGCTATAAAGTTTCGGTGTTAACACCATCATCAGGCAGCATTTAATTTATTTTTTAATATATAGATACGAAGAATTAAAAATAAATAAATAAATAAAACTGAAGAAATAAAAACAAGATCATGCAATGAGAAGAATTAAATGGAGTGGGAGGTTATAAGATTTTAAAGAACAGTGTAAGTGTGATTAGCTAGCTAAACGGTAGTGTAGGGAATGTTTCACCGTGAAAATCCAGACATGTCAAATTTTAAACCAAAAGAAGACAAAAAGTTAAAGCAGAAAAAATAAATTAGAAAATAGCAGGATAAAAGAAAAAGAAAAAGAAGACAAGAGAAGACGAATTCAAACATTGGAAACGATAAAAGAAAAAGGAAAAGAAAAAATCAAAACTAACAGAGGTATTAAAATATATACTTGAGGGATAAAGTAAAACAATAATATTAGTTAAAATATTACCAGTTCGATATACTAAAATTTTAAAATTATGAAAAGTATAAATAAAATATTAATAATAATTTAAACAAATAGCCAATACAATATGCTAAATTTTTCAATTGCCAGTAGTGTTTAGAGTGAGAAGTAGAATTTCTACATGCTTTATTATTGAAAAATAAGTTATGCTGGTAAAATTAAGACTTAAAATTATTCTTAGTACATCCGATATAATGTTTAGTTGTATTAGAATTTGCATTGGTAGTGAGAGTTGCTTGATATTCAATGGAATCTGTAAGGCATTTATTTTGTATGGGACAGAAATTAAGGTTATGACATTTACAGGAACTTGTGTTATTATCATTATTTATTTATTTATGGCACGTTGGTTATAATTAATATTATAATGCTGTTTTAGAATTTTATTATTGTTTTTTTTATTGTCATATCAAGATTATTTGTGCAGCTATAACTAAATTTCAGTGTATTTTTATTAAAAATTTCGCTAAGTGGATTATTAGTTGGGAAGTGTTTTTGAAATAGATTAAGGAATTTATTGCTTAACTTGGTACTAACCATTTGATTAAATGCTGATGTGTACCAAATCATTTTCCTATTTCGATTATGTTTGGTGTTATGATAAATTTGTTTATAATATTTAATATTATTGCAATTATAACAGCTGTTATATAGAGGGGTAATATTCCACTATGTCGAATTGGATGAATGAGCATGTATATTTGTTGTTAATTTATATGAATGAATTTAAGACTTCGGTGGTATTTCTTCATTGGTTTAATCTAATATTATTTTTTATTTGTTAGTAGGCTCTCT
The DNA here is from genome assembly GCA_037127315.1 of Ascarosepion bandense. Lineage (NCBI taxonomy): Eukaryota > Metazoa > Mollusca > Cephalopoda > Sepiida > Sepiidae > Ascarosepion > Ascarosepion bandense. The sequence continues at coordinate 2,046,586 of JBBBDQ010000789.1, read as the reverse complement.
CTAGAAATTGTTTACTAATTCTACCAATTTCCGGTTTCGTAGGGTTAATTATTCTAGTTGTACAGTTTCTATCAAAGTCCGGTTTGTGATCCTTGACAGTGATGTAAGATTCAGTAGGGTTGAGATTTAAAATATCTCCTTATCTATATATTACAAAATAAGTTAAAAACATTTCACTGCCTGATGATGGTGTTTTAACACGAAAACTTTATCGCTATTAAGTTGCAGTATGCCATTATAATAATAATAATAATAATAATAATAATAATAATAATAATAACAATTACTATATAGTTATGCTATACTTATGTATTGAGCACTTTTTAAAGTAAATATCTAACTGTGGAATATACTTCCATTAGTAACCATTACTCACATTATATATATATATATATATATATATATATATATATATATATATATATAATCAATACTGTCATTCTTGAAGATCAAATGAGTGATTCAAATATTACGAGACATACAGAACGTTTTCATTCATACTTTAATAATATATATATATATGTGTGTGTTTACATTACGATACATTTCAGAGCAAAGATTATTTATGAGAAATCGGAAAATTGTAAGTTCATAACGTTTCATTTGGGTTCCTTTGGGCTGTGAAATAATTCGTGTCGAGCTGTCGAAGACGCATCAGATCAATTGCTGGCTTCCTCTATGTTGCTAGGGGTCGCAGGTTCGAATCCTTCCGAATGAAACACTAACAAAATTTTTCATAAATATTCAGGCTGGTAGAGTTATGTTTATAAATATACTGTTTAATTAAAAACAAAATATCTACTCAAATATGAGTATCAATTAGAAATAATGTTCAAACAAATAAATTAAATATATGTGTGTATTTGTATATCATATATATATATATACAAATAATTAAATTATTATAATTAAGTAATTATTTATTAATTAATTATATTTCAATTAATTAATGTTGTTTACAAATTCAAATGTCGGTGTGGTGCCAGTTACATAAGTCGGACGACCCAAAGACTGGAGTTTCGCATATAACAATATGTACTCCGTTCCATTCGTGAGCAGACGCCCGAATCTACTATTGGAAAACACTTATCTATATATATAAAAGGTAATCTGCGTGTCTGTGTGTGACTGTTCCCTATGCACGCCTACAGTTTTTAAGCTACGCCATTCAAACTTTCTAGGGACACATATCTCCAGGGAAGCCAAGTGGACACATACTTTTTGAGTTTTAGTTCAGCAATTTTCCCTTTCGAACTTTTTGGCCAATGGTACAGATTGTTTACATTTGCTCCATAAAATATCTAAGATCTAAGATGGCTGCTGAATTGCGTCAAAGAAATCAAATCACAGGTGTCAAACGCGACTAAAATATTTTTTTATGAAAAAAAAAAATGAACCTTTATATTTAATTTTTATTCCGACGTTTTAAAAATTAATTTGGTCAACAAAAAATGTGAATATTTTTCCCCGTAATTTTGAAACAAAAGAAATATTTAAAAAATGTAGGCGTGCATAGGTAACAGTAACACACAGACTCACAAATTGCCTTTTATATAGATTATATCTTAAGTGTCTGCAGCGAATTTAAACGTATTTGTTTCATCAGCTGAAGAAATTAAAATGTTCTGAGTTGCACGAGCAACGCCGGGCTATGATGCTAGTTATCTATAAAAGAATGTATTGATTCGTATTCAGCAGAAAAAATTTCTATTTTGCACAGAGGCCGTTTGCCTTTCCATCTTACTTTTCTGGAGGCTTTAACGATATTGTCAAACCCAACTTCTCTGTGCAAAAAGAGAGATCTAATTGAAATTGGAATTATTTGGATCTCTGGGTAAAGGTTTGTGATGATGGGGATTTTTCTCCCCTTCTTTCTAAATACTACCTAAATTTTCCTTAATTTTTATATACCCATGAATAGTTGCCGAACGAAAAGATTGCCTGGGGTCTTTCTCCTTTTTTTAAGCGGATTTTTTAAAAACTTTTTCTGATATTCCCTCTTTCGGTTTTTATAAGCGATATTATTAATACTTATTCTATAGTTTGTAAAATTTATATAAATAATATATAGAACAAATATATAGATTGATATTTATAATTATATACATACACTTTTCATACACACACACAGATATATATATATATATATATATATATATATATATATATATAAAGTATATTTTTCTCTGTATATGTGACCGATGGATACTACAATGCAACTATTTAAATGTATATCTTGATTGTTTCTTTAATTTTAAATATTTCTGATTAGTTTTTTGCATCAGGAAAGTCTTTCAATAGTCAAGTGTTTCGGCTGACTTGTATGTGAGATAAGTGCGTCTGTTCCATCGTTAGCACTAAAAGCTGATAAAATGTATTATTTTGTAAACAGCTGAATTAGTGATCGAAATAAAAATTGCTTAAATTTAAAATCTGTGCATTCGTTTTGGCATCAGTGATCTATTCTTGTGGCATTCTCTTTTCAACATACGAGTTTTCTCCACGACAGAATTTTCTTAATGGTTTCTAAAAGTTTTAGAATATGCATCTCTACCAGCGAGTACACCTCTATGTGTAAATGCAAAGACGTGTAGATAGGTTCATTCATGCATACGTGGTTGTACGTATACAAAATAAAATACTGTTTTTATTATGTTCTTCTTCATAATCCCTTCTCCATCCTTGCATTGGCACACCTTCGCTGTTCGAGTCGATTGACCAAAATCGACATTTACCTTTCACGCTGAATTTCCGTAATTGTCCGTTTTAAAATGAAAGTGATATCATTGTTCTTCATTTTGCTTTTTGATTCTGTTTTTTTATGGGAAAGAGAGAATAATAAAAAAAGAGAAATATAATAAAGAAGAAAAAATAGCAAAAAATAGAAAAGTAGATAGTTAAAAAGAAAGAAAAGCAAACAAAAAGTAAAATAAAGAAAAAAGAACAAAATAAAAATGGAAGAATAAGAGAAAGAAAGAAAGAAAGAAAGAAAGAAAGAAAGAAAGAAAGAATACAAGGATAGAATGAAAGATTAAAAAAGAAAAAGACGAAAACATTGTCAGGCGTCGAAGCGTGAAAAAAAATTATAAAAAGAAAAAAAAAACAATAATCTATTCTGAAAGTACTGGCTAATTCCGTTCTGTTCACGGTCAATGTGCCTTTGTATTGAAAGTGTGCACGCAAAAGTGTGAAGAGGAAAGGACGGTGTGACTGGTGTGCTGTTATGGTTTGCGCTTCCCTTCTCGTATTAAGTTCTCATTTTTATTCAAAACCTCCTTAGTCTTTCGTTTCTAATGTCTAATCGACTTTGACGATTGAACAATGACATTGTTTCTTTTGATTCGTCTCAGAGTAACTGATAGAAAGTTGGGACGAGAGAAATGTTCTCTTAGAAGGGAAACAATCGAAAACAAAAGACCGATCGATTCTACTTCTGACGGGACATCGAATGTCCACTGCTTGATGAGCAAAGATTGGTTAGACTTCTTTTTTTCAAAATACACTGCGCACAAGTGAATATTTGTAAAAGTTGCTATGTTTTCTCTGTTTTTTCAGATATTTAATAAATTTATCAAAATCCCTCCACAATGTATTCATTGTTATTTTACGGCTTATCAACCCTTTCGTCGGTTTTTTATTGCATTAACAATTATTTTGACGATAACACCGATTTTTCAAATATAAGTCTTATTATTTAATCCTTAGCTGGATTCATACCTTTCCCGATCGTATTTTTGCGTAAGGGAACGTAACGGCTTCCACCAAAAGACAAAGAACATTGTTTTCTGTGAAATTTTTCTTTCTTCATACAAGCCATTTGTCGCCTTAAATTTTCCCAATCTTTGAATAAAATCTCAATATCTCTTTTCCTTTCGCTTTCACTCCATCACTCTCCCCCCCCTCTCTCTCTCTCTCTCTCTCTATATATATATATATATATATATATATTTATATATATATTATCATAAAATGATTTTCTCAACAATGAGCTAATATTGCCTGATGACGAGGTGAAATCTCGAAACAAATTTTCGTGTCGCAATGTAAATTATGTTCATTTTAAATAAAAAACAAATTTAATTATAATTATATATGTGTGTGCGTGTGTGTGTGTGTGTGTGTGTGTGTGTGTGTATGTGTGTATGTGTGTGTGACTAAAATATGCTCATAATAGAAAAGTGCTCAAAATCAATGACAAATATGAAATATTAGACGTATAGGCTTAATAATAAACACTACTTGGCGACAATTTGTTTTATGCTTAAACATCCGAAAGTAGTTCCTCTTATTTTATGTTGTCCCATGAAGTTAGAGACAGACGTTGTTAGTATGCTAATGGATGATTTCGACATTACTCAATAACTTTTTTGTCTCAGCGAAAGTCTGGCCAAAGACAATTGATATGAAAGCGATAGCCAAACAGATGTGTCATTGAATTCCTCCGTACAGAAACAATTGCACTCATCGATATTTTCGCAGTGTTTATGGAGACTAAATAGTAGATATAAACACAGGCGATGAGTACTGCATTTCAAGTTGTTTGAAAAATCCATGTGTGCGACTAATCACGTTCCAAGCGAACCTGAACAGCTATACATACCCGAAATGAAGAGAGCATCATAAGTACATTAACCACGATGGTGACAATGTAGTTGACAACTAGTTCTGTCCAACTATATTAGTTGTAGCTGTTTTCCGTGAATATAAATAGGAAACACTGTGGGAGTTGTTAGCTATCGAGATAGGGTATGGGCGAGAGAGAGAGAGAGAGAGAGAAAGAGAGAGAGAGAGAGAGAGAGAGAGAGAGAGAGAGAGAGAGAGAGAGAGAGAGAGAGAGAGAGAGAGAGAGAGAGAGAGAGAGAGACAGCTAAAGATGATAATAAGTTGAAAATGATGATAAATAAAGATGATGAAGTGAAGAAAGTTGTTTGATTTGAAAACATGTTGGGTTTTATATATATATATATATATATATATATATATATATATATATATATGTGTGTGTGTGTGTGTGTGTGTGTGTGTGTGTGTGTATATATATATATAGAGAGAGAGAGAAAGAGTGAGAAAGATAGAGAGAGCGATTGGGTGTGTTTGAGCAATTTACACAATTTTGGTTAAAGACAAATGAAAGCTATTTGTTAAGGATTTAAAATATATATTTTTGATAATTTTCCTGGTTACTGGTATATATTTATATATAAATCGTACGTGTAAAACAGACCACGCATATTGCATTCAGCTGATATTTGCTCACCATTTTCAGATAGGGCATATAAAGGTTAATTTGGGTACCCCTACACGGGCTATGTAGGCCAAGAGCAAGTATTTTTTCGCGTCATGGAGTAGATACTACCGTAGTGTTGGACTCCTAAGCACTAATCCACGAACTGATCAGAAATATGGCGTCAATACTAAAATCAAGTTTCAGAACTGGTAAAGAAATGTTCCTAATACTTGCTTATTGTCGCATGAAGAAAAATCGACAGTATAATGCAAGGATCCAGACGCTAATGTATAGAAAAGTACAAAAATTAAAATCAGTGCTTCTGCAGAGTTGGAATCCCCGGAACACCATTCACCTGTAAACCACCGGAAGACAAAAACGGCACCGATACGCTGCACGGAACTAATGGTACATGGTAAAGGAAGTTTTGATCTCAGGTAAGAATTCGAGTAATTTTGTTCTGCCCCTGTTGTTAAGCCTGAAAAAGAAAGTAGGTTGAAACGAAATGGTAGGTTAGAAAATTAATTAAAACGTAATTTGTCTTTCGAACAGAAAAGGTAAGAGAGTATGGTGGAATAAACAAAGAGGTTAGAATAAATAGAAACGCTGAAAAACGTGCAAACTAAAATAAACGTGAGAGGAGATTGAAATGATAATCAGTAAGTTGGTAAGAATCAAAATTTAAATACCCGTGAAGACCTGTCTATTCTGGACACGAACGTAGAAAGAAGTGTCTAAGAACGACACTTTGATCCGAGGCAAAGTGAGTGTAAATTTACTACACTCTCATTGTCGACATTGGCAAGTCTTCTGATAAATAAAAGTAAATTAATAGAAGGAATTTTTTGTCACAGATTCTTTTCTCTGGAAAACAAAAATGATTTGAACATGATGGAGTTTGAAGCAACGTTTGAACACATCTATTTTCTCATTTAATCGTCTTTTTTCGCCGTTTCAGAATTTTTAAAAAATTCTTTTTGTCTTCTTTTGTATTTTCTTTCTTTATAGTTCAATGAGAAACAATATGGCGGACATGAAAAACAAGTTAGTGATGGCTGTTTTTGTCGTCATTTTCAAAAGAAATTAACAAAAAGCAGGCGTGAAGTGTGGATCAAACAGCGCCCATTAATTCACAGCAAACGACCTTCAAGAAAACAAAATCAAGTTTATTAAAAAAGAAGCAAGGAAAAGCGATAAGCAATTGTTATCCTTTTTATGGTTTCGGGGAGTGTTTATGTAATATAATTGTGATGTAACTACAATAGTATCTAAAGTTTAACTTCTCTTTCCTTTATCCACTGTCTTGATATTTACTAAACTCGGCTTTGACTGGCAAAGTAGAAATAACGACAAAAATATTACATTGTGCCAATTTTATAAGTAAAATAGTTGCTTTTAGAACCCACATTCGAAATTTTTGTTTTACTTAGTCTTGAATTCATAAAACTCACCGAATATTTTATTTACCCCTCCCTCAGTATTTGCCTTTTGGCTGTTTGATTTTTGATTCGTAAAATAAAACAGTAGACAAATTAAAAATCTAAAACTTTTTAAGTCTAAGAATATCTTAACACTCAAATCTATTTCTGGCTCAACACGAAGACTATCTTAAATCTGAGAATGGCTCAACACTATAAAAGACTCAAGTCTAAGACTAGCTTAACCCTAATTAATTATGGAAGTGTATTATACTCATGTACTCACACGTTCAGTCCCTATTTTCTTCGCCTACAATGATACAGTTGAACGCAAATACGAAATAAATATTAAATTTATGCAGCATTTCCTGGCGTTCTCTTTTTTTGAAAACTATATTTTGAATATACGGTAGAAAATTTTCATCATAAAAAACACAAGAAACTTTTGCATATACTTAATATTATATTTGCCTTTCTCAAACTGAAAAAAACTAACAAGATGTAGGGAATATACAAATGTGCGTAAATTAATAGAAAAACAACGAAGTCATATATAGCTTCATGAATTCTTCGCTTCATGTTGAAAATTTTACTAAATTGATATCTAATTCTTGTATTCCCAATCCCAAGCAAAGACAAAGACGTAAAAAAAACTCCAAAATGTCAATGCAATGTTGTTGAGAATGTAAAATATCGCATCAGGCAGAAAAGACCTGTTGATATTCATGACAACTTTTTAAAGTTCTATGATATTCATGACAACTGTTTAACATTAAGCTAAAAGAGTACACATTGTATAAAAGTACATATGTATAAGAGTACATATGTATAAGAGTACATATTATATAAGCTCCGTTTAGTCGGATTTAAAATACTCCTGTAAGAACCGAACTCACTAACCAATGATGTAGTAAGAGTAATTCGTCTTTACTCCTCGTTTGCATAATTTGAATAAAATCAATACTTTGTCTCAGCATTTTGCATAAAACTAAGAGGTACACACAGATGAAGTTTAATGATGAAAAAAAAAACATATATGAGGAAACCTGAATAACTCACGCAATGAACTGTTTGAATTGTATTGTTGAGTTCAAAAGCAAAACCAATTTTAATTCTAATTTCATTATTTAAAAAATACGCAGTTTTTGTAAATCTATAAAATATTTTATGCAAGGGTAAATGGGATTTAAAATGTACAGGGGTGAATATAGACCTCATTAATCAAACCCTTAAATACGTAAAACGTACATAATTTCATGTGTTGGTGACAATACGTGTGTTTATGTGTTTGTATGCGTGTGTGCAGGCCAACATATGTTCACAAGCGATGGAATATTTTACTAAATGTAAAGAACTTGAAACCAGCGATAAAAACTTCAAGAGAAATCCGCCCAAAAAAAAAAAAAAAAAGGAAGGAAACGGCTTTAGAAACCTAACGGAATGCAAGAAAAAGGGAGATAGAATGCGATAATGGCGACTTGTGGATGGCAGAAACGTGCACAAGCTGATGGTTTGGGAATGACTGATCGAAGTTAGACGTCGTGAAATGCCGAAAATAAACCAAATTTGCAAGTTCATAGTCGAAAGAAATTACGCATCTATTGTACAAAAACAACGATGACAAATTTGAGAAAGAAGGAAAGTAAAAGAAAAGAAAGAAGGAGAAAAAGAAATTAGGAAAGAAATGAGGATTTCATGTTCTTAAGATCAAATGACAATGAAAGCGAAACGAATCAGTAATTCATAAAAATTAAAGGCATAAATAATGCAACAAAAAGTATTTGAAAATATTTCATTTTGCTGAATAGTGGTAGGGGTTGTTTGGTGAATCGGAATAAAAGGAAAAATAATAACTGGAGAAAATATTGCATTAAACATAGCTCAGATTTAAAGAACTTTTATCCATTTTTTTGTTGCAAGTTTTTCATTTAATTATTTTATGTTCTATTTTTGCTTTATTCATTTATTTTTGCTGTTCTATTTTGATGTTTGATTTTGGACCAAAATAAGACGATAAAAATGTTCAAAACTCCAAAAAAATAGATGAAGAAAATTTTTTTTTCTTTTGTGATTGAATTAAAATTTAAAAAGAAAAAGAAAAACGTAAGGGCAAATAATTTGTGATTATCCCAAATGAGGAACAACTTTAATGAATGTTACACCAGCTAATGTAGTGCACAAAATGTTGAGTACAGAAAGCATCAAAACTGTAACTATCTCAATCGTCAACGGTTTTCCTCTTGATTTCCTTTCAGAATGTATAAAAAAAAGACGGTACACTCATGCAAAAAAATGTACTTCAGAGATAGGATGAGTGTATATTTGTGATCTCTTCCACGACGAGAGAACAACCAACAACACACAAATAGGAATGAACCAGAAATATTAAAAACCGAAGTGCAATCGGCAATGATCAAACTGAACAGAAGCAAAGCAGCAGGACCCGACGAAATTGTAATAGAGATATTGATGTCCTTAGAAGTCTTTGGCGTAGACAGGCTCGCAGAAATAATAAACGAAATATACAACAGCGACAATATACCGGAGGGTCGAAGTAGATTCATTTTCATAGCACTACCTAACAAGCCAGGTGCAAAGTAATGTGAACACCACCGAACAATCAGCTTAATGAGTCACATGACAAAATTCATCGTCCAGATTCTGATGAAGACAGCGCGCAGTAGAATCGGCCTAGGGATAGAACAAGAACCGTGTGGATTTGTTCAACATACCGCAACGAGGAATGCGATATTCATGCTCAGAATGTTATCGGAAAGAGCGATACAAATGCATAAGGACCTTTATCTGTACTTTATACACTACGCAAAGGCGTTTGACAAAGTACGCCACAATGACTTGAAAGAGATGCTCAACAACCTTCGGAAAAGATGTTAGGATAATCAAGAATCCATATTGGCAGCAAACCGCTTGCGTACGGATAGAAAGTGAATTCAGCAGATATACAAAAATAAAAAGGGGCGTAATACAAGGATGTGTTTTCTCATCGGATCTATTCAACTTACACAGCGAAACAATTCTGAGAGAAATAAAATCCTTGAAAGGATTCATCATTGGGGGCCACAATTTCAACAATGTAAGATACGCGGATGACACGGTACAGACACAGAAAGGAAAATGCAGGACAATCCTACAGAAGATAGCAAAAAAAAAAAAAAATGGAGAAGCATAAACTTAAAAAAAACTGAATGTATGATTATCAGCAAAAAGGAAACCCTAAATGACTAATAGAGGTCGGAGAAACTAAAATAAACCAAGTAAAAAAATTTAAATACCTGGGAAGCATGCTGACAGAGGATAGAAAGTGCAGCGTTGAGATCCAAAGACGCATTGGCATGATCAAAGACGCATTGGCATGGTCAAAGACGCATTGGCATGGTCAAAGACGCATCTTAAAAGTTAACCAGAATATTGAAATACAGGAAAATCTCATTGGAAACAAAGATCAGTGTGCTGCATTGCTATGTGATATATGTTCTTTTTTATGGAAGTGAATTTAGGACGATCTTATTAAGGATAAAAGAGACGTTTAAGGCATCAGAAATGGAGTTATAGAGAAGGATGCTAAGGATACTATGGACTGAGCACGTGAGCAACGCTGAGGTGTTGGAGAGGATGCAAACAAGGAGAAAACTCATACTTAACATCAGGAAGGGACAGATGATGCTTCTGTAATGAGGAAAGAGGACCTAGAAAATGTAATACTCACAGAATGGACAAAAAGAAGGAGGAACAAGGAAAAGCATCGCGGGACATATTTGATAAGCCTGAGCTTATCAAATATGTGGATGGCGAACTGAGTTTGGGATAGATACCACGAGGAAAATTTTTGAGAGCGACAAGAGACAGAGCCAAGTAAAAGTCCATGATCACCTATATCCTGAATGGATGCAGTATATGAAGAAGAAGATTCCTTCAGGACATGGGCAATCATGGCTCTCCACAACTCTGTTTTTTCATCTTATGTAATGTTTTCTTTTTTTACTGTCCTTTTCTTCAAGGTCCTGACATTAATTTATACAAGCTTGTTAAGTAGGTTACTCGCTATTTATCTCTGTCCCTCTTGCATTAAATATCTCCTGTGGATGTTAAATTCTCCAAGGCCTCTTTTTGTGATGAATTATTGATGCAAGAAATGTAATGTCGTGTAATCTTACGATCAATGAAAAGACAGTAAAATCGATATTGGTGTCAAAAACGGCCAATGACACTTGGACGATGATATAGCTGAGAAAGGGAAGATATTTCAATAGATCTAACCTGCTTCTATATAACGATCTGTTTAGTAAATCTCGAGAAATCAGACAGTTTCAAATGTTATGGAGACGTTTTAACATTTTATATAGTGTGTCCTAAAGGTCATATACAGATTTAGAATTTTTAGATTTATACAAAAAAACAATGTTGAAAATGATGATGTTATTCATATTGTAAATAAAAGTATAATAGTCTAAAAATGTTGCTTAATTTTATATTTTTACATGAATTTTTTTAACATTGTACTATGTCGAAAATACACTTTTTCATATTTTAAATAAAATAAATAAAAAATTTATTTGCTTATTTTTTGTATATTTTTACATGAAAAAGATAGAAAACATGAAGATTGTTATATTTTTAGAATGAGACATGTTGAAAAATATGATATTTTCATATTTTTAATAAAAAATATCAAATATTCAAAACATATTTCTTATTTTTATGTGAAAACGTTGAAATAGATGATTTCCTAATATTTACAATGAAAAGTTGTGCAAAATATACTTTTATTCATAATGTCTATGAAAAGGTAAAATAAACGCAAGATTTCCCTTATTTTTACATGAAAAGGTTGATTTTGGTATTTTTGAACCGTATTAAAAAGGGTACCTTTTTTATACTTTAACTAAAATAATCAAAATATCAAGAAAATAGATTTTTAATTTTTTTTCAGATCTTAAATAAAAAATATGAAATATCCTGAAAATGTTGCTTATAATTTTATTTAGATAAAAATGTTAGATGAGATGATGATTCCTCTATTTTTATATTGAATGAACTATGTTGAAAGAATTAATTTTATATATATTGTCTATAAAAAAATTGATATAGCCTCAAAATTTATTTATTTATATGTTTTTACATAAAAAGATTAAAACAAGCTGATTTTTATAGTTTTGCAATAAACAATGTTGGAAAATAGGATGTTCCGTATTCTTAATAAAACTTTTAAAATATCCTGAAAATTTTTCTTGATTGTATATGAAAACGTTGAAAATGATGATGATTTTCCTATATTTACAATAAAAAATGTTGCAAAAGACGCTTTTATTGATAATGTTTATAAAATTAAAATAGCCGCAAGATTTCGCTTATTTTTATATTTTTACATAAAAAAGTTTTAAAATAGATTGATTTTTGATATTTTTACAAGAGACTATGTTGAAAACAGTATCTTTTTTATATTTTCAATAAAACATTCTGATTTTATATTTTTACGAATCAGTAATTTTTTGAAATTGATTGTATTCGTATTTTACTTTTAAAATTTTAAATATACTGAAAACGTCCCCTACTTTTATGTTTTAAGACGAAAATATAGAAAAGATAGTTGCTTAATTCTACAGTGAATAATTATGCAAATGATGCTTTTTCATGTTATAAACACATAAACAATAACCGGAAAATTTGCATTATACATGAAAAAGTTTGAAAACATCTAGAACTTTATAGTAGGAACAATGTATTTTTCATTTTTAAATTAAATAATTAAAGCATCCTGAAAATGTTGCTAACTTATATACTATATACATGAAAAATTTTGAAAATATGATGGTTTTGCTATTTTTGCATTGAACAATTAGCAAACAATGCTTTTATACATTTTCTTTCTTTATCATTTCACACCAGGCGGAACAGCCACTAGCGTGCAAGGATTACAGTGGAAGAACAGACTGGGTACAAGAGATATTGGAAAAAGGAAAAAAAATAATGGGATTCAAGAAAGTCAAAACTGTCAATTGACGTTGCATTTAGATTTTTAAAGATTCCCTGTCAGGGAAGCAAGTAATTGGAAAGGAGTTCTGCAAAAAAAAAAACTTTTTGTGTAGAAGTGGCAGTTATATTTAACTATATCAACGGCAAAATGGTGGGATGTAGATGGCACCCTAGTACTGCGCTTATATTCATACAGTCGGGGCACCAGGAAAAAAGCTCGTCAAAGCAATTGCCATTAAAATATCTGTAGAAAAGATTGAGGGAAGCCACATCTCACTGGTGAGAAAATGACTGAATACGATATGCCAAGTCAAGATCGATTACATTGCAGAACCTTCTATGGATTTTGTCAAGAATGTCGAGAGAATAGCAAGAGCACCCAACCAGATATGGCTACAGTATTTAATTTATGGACAAATGGTAAAGTTAAAAAAATGTGCAAGATCGATTTTGACAACATAAACATTCTGGCCAGGCACAGTGAGTCAACCAAACTGCATATAAAAATGTAAAAGAGCTTTACAGTTTTTCCTATTTTTATGTTTTTACATGAAAAAAATTTAAAGCATGCTCTTTTTACATTTTTAGATATATTGAAAAAGCTGATGATCACAGCATTTTTACAATGATTAATTATGCAAATAATGTTTTTATCCATATCATATTATTATATATTCATTCATATAAAGGAGAAATATCCTGATCTTGAAAATTTGCATCATATTTACATAGTATTTTATAGTTTTGCAAAGAATAATGTTTTATGTTAAATAAAACAATTACAACAAAATGTTTACATAAAAAAATTTATATACTTTTTGTGCGAAAAATTTGAAAATATGACAACTTTTCTATATTCAGAATTAACAATTTAGTAAACTATTCTTTTATACATATTTTATATAAAAAGGTAACATAGCCTTAAAAGTTCTCTTATTTTTATGTTTTACTTGAAGAATGTGTAAAACATGCTAATTTTATATTGTTGCAAATCAACGACATTGAAATAGACGATTTTTCCGTATTACATTTAATATACATAAAAAATGCTTATTAATTTTATATTTTTACATGAAAATATTGAGAAATATGATGATTGCGGAATTTTTACAATTAATAATTATGCAAATAATTCTTTTTTCATATAAATATGCAGATTATATAGCCTGAAAATTATTTTTATATTTTTACATTTTAATGGTTGGAATTTTTTATAGATTTACAAAGAATTGTATTTAAAAAGAAGCCTTTTTCATTTTTAAATAAAATACTAAAACATCCTAAGAATATTGCTAATTTATATTCAAACTTTCAATGTGCATATATAAAAATCATTAAAATTTTCTGGATATGTTGTCTTTATATTTATATGAAAAAGCATCATTTGAATAATTTTTCATTATGAAAATACTGCAATCAACATCTTTATCAATATTTTACCCAAAAATATGAAATTAAAAAAATGTTATATATATTATACATTTCTGAAGAAAAATATGAAAGATTTTCAAAATTGTTATGTGTAAATAAATAAAAAAAGCAGCATGTTTTCAACATTTTTTATGTAACAGAATAAAAATAAACAAATTGTAAGGCTACTTCTTGTTATATACAATATGTACAAAAGCATCTCTTGAAAAATTCTTCATTGTAAAACGAGCGAAGTCTTCATATTTTCAAATAGTTATAGCCTATACTTCGTGCAAGAAATTTGGTGAAAATATTATTTAGTTATTTTTAAAATAAGTAAATAGACAAAATATGTTTTATGCATATTGTAAAGGGTAAAATAGATTGAGAAGTTGAATATTTTATGTTTTAACATGAAAATGATAAAAAACATGCGGATTTTTACAATTTTACAAATCATCAATTTTGAAAAAGATGCATTTCTCTATTTTACATTAAATATTTAAAATATACTAAAATATTTTTATATTTTTACATCAAAACATTAAAAAATTAAGATTTCAAGCAAATTACAAAACTTTCCTAAGATTCTTATATTTTTAAGCAAATGATGATTTTTTCATGTTATAAATATAAATGTAAAATAAACTGAAAAATTGTATTATTATTATTTTTTACATGAAAAAGTTTGAAAATCATCTATAATTTTATAGTTTTACAAGGGAAAATTTTGCAAAAGAAACACAATTTGTATTGCAAGTAAAAAATTAAAATCTCATGAAATGTTGTTACTTCTTAAATGAATAATTTTGGAAGTACGATAATTGTGTTATTTTTACAGTTAACATTTTTGTAAAATAGCTTTTAGATATATTGCATAAAAATGTAAAACAGCATTACAGTTTTTCCTTATTTTTAGGTATTTACGTTTAAAATGTTGAAAACATTTCGATTTTTATATTTTTTAATGAACAACAACTTAGACAATAGAGTTTTATACATTTGTTACGTATACCATTTAAACTATTTTGATACTTATTTTCATATTATGTATATAAATGTATAAACCTGAAAATGTTCATTACTTTTATATTTTACATCTAGAATTGTGTAGTTTTACAGGGAATAATGTTGAAAAGAACCATTTTTATAGTTTAAATATAGCATTTAAGATATCCTGCAAACGTTGTTTATTCATATTCTTTTACATTTTTACTTTTAAATTTGATGCTTTCGCTATTTTTGCTATGAAAAATTGCAATAGATATTTTTATATATATTGTATATAAAAGGTATAAGACTTATATAAAATTTAAAATCGCATGAAAATTTACACCATTTTTATTTTTTACATAAAAAATTTGAAAATATGTTCTTTTTATATATATGAAGGAAGAACAGTCTGAAAATTTACATTATTTTTGACTTTTACATAAGTAACTTGGAAATCATGCAGAATTTTAAATTTTTACAAGGAACAATGTTGAAAGTATGTTCTTTTCATATCTAAATATGTTATATTATCCTGAAAATCTTGCTTCTTTATATATTTTACAAGAATGTTTTTGAAGAACATGTTGAATTTTATATTGTTATAATATGGTTTCCTCAGTTTTACTTTGAACAATTTTGAAAATAATACTTTTGTTCATATCGTATATAAAAACGTAAAATAGCCTCAAAATGTTGCTTACTTTTGTTTTTACACGAAAAATGATTAGAAACATACTGATTTTTATATTTTTATAAATAAGAATAAGAATATGAAATATGAAATATGAATAGGAAAAAGATTATTTTTCATTATATTAATAAAAAAAGCTTTAGAATATACTAAAAATGTTCATTCTGATATTTTTACATGAAAATATGAAAACAAATGATGAATCCTGGTTTCTTTACAATGAAAAATTATGCAAAAAAGGAAGTTTTCATATTTACATAGAAGTTATGAATTATTGTGAAAATATTGCTAAACTTTATATTTTCATATGAAAATATGTCAAAAATTTGTATTTCAAAAATAAAATATTAGATATCCTGAAAATGGTTATGGTTTTTATGTTTTTACATGAAAAACGTTGAAAAACGCGCTGGTTTTTATAATTTTACAGTGAATGAATTTCTATAATTTTTACAGTGAAAAAAGAAATAAAAGTTTAAAAAATTGAAAATGTTGCTGATTTTTATATTTTCACGTGAAAAGTTTGAAAAATCTGTTGATTTTTATATTTTTAGTAAATTAAACTAATTTTTAGATTTTTGCAATAATCAATGTTGAAAACGATGAATGTTTTTATATTTAAAATAAAAATTATAGTATTACCTGGATATGTTGCTTATTTTATGTTTTACATGTAAATTGTTTAAAAAATTGCAGAATTTTATATTTTTACAATGAACAGTTTTGAAAAGATGCTGATTTTCATAATTTATTAAAAATCTTAAACTATTTTGAATATGTTGATGATTTTTAGTTTTTCACATGGAAAATATTATAATTGTTGTTGATTTGCATAATTTTATAATGTACAATGCTGATTTTTATATTTTACTTAATAAATATTACTTATCCGATAAAAGTTGGTCATTTCTATGATAAAGATTTGAAGCTGATGCTGATTTTTATATTTTAAATAAAGAAGTAATACATCCAGAAGATATTGCTAATTTTTTATATTTTTTCAATGAAAAGTGTTGAAAATGATGTTTGTTTTATATTTTAAATAAAAAACATAATTTTTATAATAATAGAAAATATCAAAATCAAAACATGCTACAAATGATACGAAATATATTGAACTTTGACTTTCATATTTTTATATATAAAAACGCAAAGCTGGCTAAAAATCATTTTACTCATACAGCGATATTTTTTGCATTTTTATGCAAAAAATATCGCTGATTTTTTATTTACGAAAATGCTAAAAAATGATACAAACGTGGCTGATTTCTACATTCTTAATAAAAATGTTTTTAATCTAATTTTTCTAACTTTTACATAAAAACCCACAGCATGCAGAAAATGATGATTATTTGCACATTTTTAAAAAGGCCGAATATTGCATATAAGTGAATGAATTTAAGATTTTATGTAAGAATTCCAAAACATACCATAAATGTTGCTAATTTTTTATATTTATGAAAAAGTTTTAAAATTCTGTAAATGGTTCTGATTTTTATATTTTTATTAGCAAAAATGATCAATTATTCAGAAAATGTTTTTAATTGTTGCATTTTAATATAAAAACGCAAACATGCTGAGAATGATGATTGTTTTACAATTAAATTAAAAATCCCAGTGCGAGACCTAAATTGACGAAATGGATTTTTTTAAATAATTAAATTATTTTAATTGTATTCATTTTGATTACCCGTATCTTATTTGTACGGGTGGCCAAACGTGATATTTATAATTAAAAGGTCACGTGATTCAAGGGTTGTCTTCCCTTGCGTAAAAAAAAATAAAATTTATACCAAATTTGTCTTCCATACATGGCATTTTTTGGCCGGTTACTGTAAATCATATCAATTATCGCCTCTTGATAAGTCGTTGACAGATGTAATGATAATGATACTGTAATTGAGAAACACTTTTTTGGAAATATTAAAGCCAGTAAGCAAGTAATTCTTGTTTCAAGTTAGCTTAAAGTAAGTTTAAATTCGGTAATTTGAAGAAAATAATGTGTCAGCTAGGTGTATTTTATTTTTGTAAAAAAAATTAAAATCTATAATTGGCTTCTGTTTACAATCGATGAAAAATGGCGGAAAATTAGAAATTTTAAAACTTTTTTTTTGCCTAAAATATCTTTGATTTCGATCAATATAATTTCAGTTTGAAATACACCAGGGTATTTTGCTTACTGTAATTAGTAAATTTAATCTCTTGGCTTTCAATTAAAGCTAAAATTAAAGCTTCAAGAAAACATTTTTTATTTTTAAAAATTCAATTTAAATTGCGGTATCGAAAATTTATGGACGTACCTAATTTTAATTAACATAAACAAATATTGTTACACATGCAGCTGAATTTTGCATTTTTACGTAAATATTCTGAAAAATGACTAAAATGTTGCTGATATTTATATTTTTTAAAAACACAAATCGCGCTGCAAATACGACTAATTTCTACATTTTAATAAATAAAAGAGTAAAATATACTAAAAAAATGTTGCTAATTTTTACATTTTAATATAAAAATGAAATACATACTTAATATAAAGATTATTTTTACGTTTTAAACTTTAAAATGTCTAAATATCTTGCATACTTAGCTCATTTTAAAAAGATTTACGTAAGAATTCCTAAAGTTGCTGATATTATTTTTATTAAGCAAAAATTATAAAATACTTAAGATGTTGCTGCTTTTTTACATTTTCTCACATTTAAATTAAAAATCAAATTATGCGTTGTTGAATTTAAATTTTTACGTAAAAATTCTACAATCTGCAGAAAGTTTTGCTGATTTTTATATTCACGTAATAGTTCACAAAATGATACAAATGCTGAAAAATTACTTTTTTAATAAAGAAAAGAATAATATATCAAAGTTTGCTTATTTTTATGCGTTAATATAAAATGGCTGAAATTGATGAATATTTTTACATTATAAAATGTAAAACAAGTCAAATATTCTGTTTAAATGGCTGTAGTTTACATTTTTCTGTTAGAATTTTAAAATATGTGAATAGTATTCTTGATTTTTATTTATATGAAAAAGTCATAAAATAATGCACATGCTAATGATTTTTATAATTTTCATTAAGAAATTAGCAAAAATCCTGAAAATTCTTTTTGAATTTTTTTATTCTTAAATAAAAAATTAAAATATGCTAAACATTATTATTATTACATTTATTACATTTTAAATAGAAAATCCTAAATGTGCTGAATATTTGATTGGATTTTAGATTTTGACGTAAGAATTCCAAAATACGCAGGAAATGTCATTGAATTCATACTTATGAAAACAGCCACACATATTGAAAGTGACAGTGAATTTTACATTTTTAATAAAGAAGAGCCAAATACGCAGAAATTGTTGCTGCAAATACTGTCGATTTTCACATTTTTAATAACAAA
Organism: Ascarosepion bandense; assembly: GCA_037127315.1. Classification (NCBI taxonomy): domain Eukaryota; kingdom Metazoa; phylum Mollusca; class Cephalopoda; order Sepiida; family Sepiidae; genus Ascarosepion; species Ascarosepion bandense. Next base: position 2,027,455 of record JBBBDQ010000789.1, on the reverse strand, counting down.
CGCGTCAAAATATAATGAAACCTTGCTTGCTGATTTTTTAATGTTAATGTAAAAAATGTCAAATATGCTGAAAATAGTGATTATTATTAGAAATGCTGAAAATGTTCTGATCACATTTCATATGCTGGATACATTAGATTTTTACGTAAGAATTCCAAAATATACAGAAATTCTTGCTAGTTTTTATATTTATGATTTATATACAATTTTAGAATATACTAAGGATATTATTTATATAAACTGCTAGAATAACCTGAAAATGTTTCTTTTTTTTAAATAAAAATATAGAAACTTCTTTAAAATTTCATTTTGCACAAAATGTTCAAGAGAAGCTGAAAAATTCAGTGATTTTGTGTTTCTAAAACATCAAAATATGTTAAAAAGATTGGCGATATTTACACTTTAATACTCGAAATACCACATACGTTGAAAATGATGATGTTTAACGTTTGTAAATACAAACGGCAAAATATGCTGAAAATGTTCTGATCACATTTCAACATAAAAAGTAAGATTATGCTAAAAATACTATCGAATTCTACAGTTTTAAATAAAGATTCTAAAATACACTAAACACGTTAGTAATTTTGGAATTTGTTTATAAAATTAACAACATATGCTAAATATTTTGCTGATTCATTTATGTTAGAGGAAGCTAATTTACTTCCCCTATAAAGAACGATTACACAAAATACAACTGAGTTATTTTCCTTGGTTGGAAGATGGTAAGAATCTGACACTCACGTGGAATTCATTGTTTCAACATAAACAAATCCTTGCTAAGACAGTAAATAAAAAATGTTATTTTATTATGTATTAAATACACGTGTCTTTTATTTTCATTCGTTTTTGTTTATCCCAACAGTCTGGGATATAACATTTTCATTTTAAAATATAAAAAGAGAGTATGCTGAAAATCTTGCTTACAGTAAAAATCAGAAATGTTTAAAATTTTAAAATTTTTATATAAAAGTTGGTAAGATATGCTGAAAATAATATTGATGCTTACAATTTTAATTAAAAATTGGTAAAACATGCAGAATATTTTGCTAATTGTTACATTTATAAATAGAAAAGGAAAGTATACTGAAAACGTCACAGTTTTAAAAAAAATATAAGAAAAATAGTTCAAATAAGCAAATACAAAATGTAAAATAAATTGAAATGTTGCTGATTTTTATACTTTAAAATAAAAACTTTAAACAACCAGAATATGATGAATATTTTTTATTTTTAAATAAAGAAAAATATATTGAAAATATTGCTGTTTTTATATACTTACATGAAAAATAAAACATGTTAAAAATATTACTAATTTCAATTTTTAATAAAAAAAAGAACAATATTGTTGATTTTTAGAGTTTTGAAAATGAAAATAGGCTAAGGATGTTTCTGATTTTTACATTTTTATATGAAAATGTCAAAAGAAGCTAAAAAAATATTTTCTACATTTTCTCATTTTAAGTAAAATCAAAATATATGCTGATTATTGATTAAACATATATATAAAATATCCTGAAAATGTTTATCATTATTACATTTTAAAATAAATAAAGCAAAATATTAAGACAATTTTTCAGCTTTTTATATTTAGAAAAAAGTAAAAATGCTGAAAAGGTTACTGATTTTTTAATTTTAAATAAAAAAATGAAAAATATGTTTAAATATTGCTATTTTTTTTTAAACTTAATAAATAAACCTGAAATTGTTGCTGACAAAATTTAGTTAAATATGCATAAAATGCTTACTTTTAAACTTAAAAAAAACACTCAAATTAAGGTAAGAAATGTGACCAATTTTTAATAATATAGTAACAACAATGAAATGTTGGAGATTTTTCTAATTTTTTCATGAACAATCCAAAATTTGTTAAAAATGGTGATTATTTTTACGTTTTTAAATAAAAAAATGTGAAGTTAAAAGAAAGTAACACTGATAAAAAAGCAAAATATACAAAACATTAGTTGATTTTTGCTTTTTAAAAAAATTTCAACTCCAAAATCTGCTAAAAATGATCCTAATTTTTTACATTTTAATAATACAAAGCAAAATATTCTAAACATTATGCTGATTTTACATTTTCAAAGAAAGAATTTAATTATGCAGAAGAAAATGCAAGTTTTACAAAATAAATCAGAATTTTTCCTAAAAATGATTTAATAATAATAATAATAATAATAATAATTAGGATATATCCCCAGCTGCGTTGTCGAATATTGATTAATATAAGATGTCTAAAGGAACCAAACTTTTCTTATCAATTGTTTTAGAAGAAAGAAAGAAAGAAAGAAAGAAAGAAAGAAAGAAAGAAAGAAAGAAAGAAAGAAAGAAAATGCATGAAACGTGGCTCATTTTTTTTTTTTAATGCGGCGGTCACAAAATACACATATTCAATCAGTGGTATTTCCCTTCCGTCTGAGTAAGAGTGTCTTTTCCCACGTGCACAGTAAAGTTTCCTCTGATTGAATGAAAATTTGGGAAAAGTATTTACCTTTCACAAATTTTTATACTTCAATTAAAGTTTTCATAATTTTTTATTCAAAAAATAAAATTTACCGATAGAATATATAATACGATTTTAAAACCAATTGTTATTTTTAGAAAATCTTGTAGTCAGGAAAAAGAATCAGTAAAAGAATTCGTGAAGAAATGTATTTTTAAATAGCAAAGAAAATTGTGTTATGTGTTAAAACCATCTTAGTGGTACACACGTTAAGGATTGAACCGACTGGAAAGTCATTGTCCCACTTTGTGATATCCTGAATAGGCAGTGAAACAACACATAAACATGAACTGGAAATAGAAAATTACTGATTTGAATGATAGAAATAAAAACAATACATAAATTCAATGAAGATAGAAAAGAAGAGAAACATAATCAAGACGAAACACGTAGAAAACAATATGGCATCCTAGTCTGATCCGTCGCCAATTTTTCCAGTATGCTCCAACAACTTCTGTCCTTTTCTACGTCCTTTTTATTCAAAGGAAACATTACAATATATCATTTTCTGTCTCCATTGTTCTATTAAGTACTTAATAGAACAAAGAAAATACGAAGAATTAAGACCTCAAATATAATCTGACCAATAACCGCTCTAACTTCAGAAAATTGAATCTTCGGTCAATAGCGACAGGATTAACTGCCATAGAACATAAAACGTGTGGTGACATTTGACAGAAAAATATATTTGACGGAAGTTGTTTTTTTTTCTTCTTGAATTTTTTCTTTTCCTTTTGCATTTTCTTTCTTTTCCCCCTTTTTATGTATGTTGACATGGGTAGCATTTGAGAAAGTTCCAAGTATCATCTTTTGATAACCATAATTTCTTCCATTCTCAAAATACAAATATTTATTTAGATTTGTCATTTTCTTTTTCTTTCTTTCATATTTTAATAACTGCTAGAATGCCGATGTTCACAATCTGACAGATATTTTTCTTTGCTTATGAACATTAGATTTGATCTCCAACACTGGAATATGTTGATCCGTCTGAATTTCAAGTAAAAATAAAATTTTCCTTTCTTGTTGTTTTGTTTGCCATTTCGATGACGAATTAAATTCTAATCATTTGTACAATTCTCAGTGGATCACTATTCCTACCCAATAATGTATTCGTACTTCTACGTTCACTTATGATTTACAGTTTTATATCTGTGTAATTATATCCCCGGAGTTTCTTTTCTTCGGATATATTTTTTAAGTTTCTTTATTTGTTTGTTTTTTGTTTAAATTTTCCGGCTATCTTGCTTATACTCCTTGTCTGATGACATGTTTTATCTTCAATAACTGAAGCAAAATAACTCTCCAGTGCTGATAATTCCTCTTATTTCCTCTTTTAATTTTGCCTGAAGATTGTTAACGTTATTCCTAGAGTGGAAGCTATAGAAGTTATTTTCTCGATTCCTTTTCCCTTACTGTATAAATAGACAATTTTACTAATGATAATTTATGCCTTTGTTATGATTTCGGTCACTTTCTCCAAAATATTTATTTATTCTATTTTGTTTTACTGGATTTTAAAATAAATCTGTTAACATCTTCCGTTTAATGACGTTATTATTTCACTGTTCTGTAGTTGATTTTATTCCCATTATTCCTGATATATAATACCTCTACTGCTGGAAGACAACAGTCGTCTTGTCCGACAAACGAGGAACACGTATATAAAATATAAACTTATATTTTCATTATTCGTCAGCGACGGTCGTGTGGAGTGTTACTCAGATTAAATCACGCACATACGAGGGAATTGTCGGGAGTTGTTGACTTGTGGCTGTTGTCTTCTCTTCTCCTCTATTCTCTGCGTTATCTCGATCTTCTGCCGGTGTTCTCCTCTTGGCCAGAAAACCCCCGATCTTATATAAGCTGAAATTTCTACGGATTTTTGCCTTCTCGAGTTTTCGCTTAATTGTATCTATGGCTAGGCATATCTATCAATCATTTTCGCCGACTATTGTATTTGAAGCTGACTGTCTTTGATGTAATCACACTTCTGTCCTGTTTATATTTTCTACCGTCGACGTCGACCACATTTCTGATGTCAGTCATATTTCTGTCGGGTCACAGAAATATATTACATTTCTATTCTCATTAACTCTTTTTTTGTTGTTGTTGCTTTTAATACAAAATTTATTTAGCATTTCATATGTGCATTTCAACCAGGCCTTAGAATTCACCTAGTATCTTTTTTCAAGTTGCCTTCAAACATTTCATGTTTTATTTTTATTTATTTATTTATTTTTATTTTTATTTTTTTATTTTTTATTTTTTTGACAAGCAAATTCTAAAGATTGCTTAAAATATACAACTGTACGTTGTGGTGCAGTGGATATCAACTCGGAACGACAAATCGGGGAGCCGAGTTCGAATTCCAGTTGAATTGCATGTATTCACTTGCGCACAAATACCCTTGTCTCTTCCCTCCAGTTATGGCTTAAATAATAGAAAAGATTCGGTTCTTTAGCCTTGGCTGGTAACCAGTCTACCGCAGAAAGCAATGACAACCTACTGCTGGATAATCTTCTGTTCAGTCATATCTCCTAAAAAGCGTGAATCACGTATAGCACTTAACTGACTGATACAACTGTAGATGACCAACAAAATATACTGCATTAGACACAACAAAGATGAGGATAATAAGTCCGAAAATTCTATGATAGAATAAAAATTCTGCATTTTAAACGTCCCGACAATACAAGAAATCTAAATGATGTATCGGTTAAAAGATTATATTCAAATCAACAACGAAGTATGTAATCGGTGAGCCAGGTCACAAATTCTCACCTAATATGCTTTGTTTATTTTAAATGAATCTATTTCTTCTCTTACAGCTATTAGTTAAATATTGAGTTCTCCGACCTTAGATGGCTGCCAGTATATGACTACTCTGAATTTAAAATCGTAGAGAAGACTACAGGAAATCACTCCACAATCTTTTCCAAGAAGTTATTCATAGATAATAAAGAGAAGTGATTTGTAGGAACCATGATCGCATACGTCTGGGAGGGATGTTGCCATTTAAAAACTGTCCCATATGTCCTCTTCTTAAGGATTGAATACACTGTAAAAAGCCGTTTTTGTTTGTTTATTTGTTTGTTTGTTTGTTTGTTTGTTTGTTTTGTTTTTTGTTTTTTGGTTTTTTTTTTTAATTGGTAGATTTTAACTAATAGTTTAAGGGAATACTGAAAATACTCGACAGGCTGAAGAATATATCGGCTGGAATTTTATATTAAAAACAAGAAAATTGTCTGAAATTCTATGAAATAATGAAAAGTGATCCAAGTTATCAATCGCAGAACTTGAGAAAACAACTGAAACTAAAATCGGATTTATAAATCTTATGACTTATAAATCTTTCCCTATGCTCCAAAGACGATCGAATTGAGTGCGAATATCAGTTACAACAAACAGTAAAATCGAGAGATCCGATAACTCGGCAGACAACAAGGAAGAAACAGAAATTACTCAATTTTATCGTCTCTGGTTTATTTATTTCTGTTTTGTCATGAATTTGTCTTTTTGTTTTTCCTCTGAAAGTTGTTTTTCTTTTTGTTCTGCGTGTGTTCGTTTTTCTAAAGTGTCACTTCGATTAACATTCTGATATAATTCAGTGACTGGATATTAACACGATATTAAGACTACACGATTAATATCACAAACGCGAGCCGTTGTCAATAGCATGTGCTGACACCGCGATCCTGTCGGCGCGACACTTCCTGGCAGAAGTTGATATCGTCTTGCTTTCATTCTTCCCTACCCTTCAGATAATTAAGTCACTAACGGCAACGTCGACAAGGAAATAAACACAAAACTAACACCTCACAATTCCCCCAACCACAAATACGCTTTCACCTTGGCCCGTGATTTTATATCGTTGACAATTAGGTATTAGCAGTGTATCATTGCCACAATTAGCTTCGTCGATGATCAGATTACATTCGCCACAGACTGGCAATAAGTCCTCGCAGAAGCCCGACTCGTCTTCCTCCACAAACTCTTCCCGTTACCGCCATAATGAAAGCCATCAAAATGAAGGGACAACGTATTTGTCTTCGCGGAAAGTTACTGACATTTTACAGGCAAAAAAGGGAGAGAAAAAGGGAGAAAGCGTGGTAATATTTGAGATGAAATATCAGATTGCAATTTCATCGGTTTCTCTTTTCGTTCAGTCATTTTGGCAACGACCACAAGAAATTCCTGTCACTATCTTCTACCAACATCTTCATTTATTGCTTTTATTTGATCTTGTCTTTTTCTTTTACCTTTTATCTGTTAGAGAGGTGTGTTGCGATGCAGTGGGTATCAGCGCGGAACGAAAAATCGGAGAGTCGAGTTCGAATACTAGTTGAAGTCATTGCATTCACTTACGCGCAAATACCTTTGGAAAAGGTACTAATTCGTCTCTTCCATTCCAGTTATGGGTTAAATAACAGGACAGATTGGGTTCTGTAGCCTTGGCTAGCAACCAGTCTACCGCATAAAATAATGGCAACCTACTTCGGGATAATCTTCTGCCCAGTCAGTTTCGAGATATGATCACCCAAAAAGCATGTTTCACGTATGGCACTTAACTGACCTATCTATCAACCAGTTTTCATTCTTTTTTTTATTTCTATTTATGCTCATTTTTCTTTCTTTTTTTTCTCTTCCTTTCTTTTAAATTTTCTTTCTTTTTCTTTTTTTCTATTTTCATTTAATTTTCCTTTCTTTTACATTTTTCTCACTTATTAATTTTCTTTCTTTGTTCTCAGAACTCTTATTTTTTAGTATTTCTTCTCTGATTTCTCTCTCTCTTTCTCTCTCTGTACTTCTTCATTCCTCTTTTTCCTCCTTTTTAACTATTATCCGCGTTCACGTGTCCAAATTCGCATTTTCAATAACTTATTCACACAAAACTAGTGTTTGTTTTGAAGCATTTAAAATATTTGCTTTTGTTTATATTTGAACACCGACATCTGACACTGGTTTAAAGTACAAGACAGGCTTCTGCGATTATTTCTCTTATTCGTTCTCTCTTCTCTTCTACTTTTCTTTATCACCTCCTTTTCCGTAGCTTAGTTTGACCGGCCACTACTGTGTTTATTGCAAAGGGACAGATCTCTGGATCCGAACGTCTGAAACCAATGCTTGGCAGTAAGTTTACTCACAGCATTATCGCTAAATGTTGAGATATTCAACGACTAGATGCGGTTGCATCAACTGCCTTGCAAATCAACATTCAAAAACTGGGCTTTTTATTTGGTAATAAGAAAAGTCCTTGCCGTTTTTTACTTCGTATGGAAAAAAGTGATCACTGATACGTAAATGAGTACGTCAGCTGTCGCGAAAGCGGTAGCTGAGGGTGTTTGTGTTTCACCAATGCAGGTCTGTTGCACACGCACATCTGTAATAGGTCGAGCAGCGGCGAGAAAACATGGCGATGTCGAAGCAGCTCGCTCGGGGTGCTATGAATTTATGTTGGTCTTGTCCGCAGCCGCATCAAGTCGTTGAATATGTCAACCTGTAGGGGTAAAATGTGAGTTAGGTACCTCCGTCCATTTTTCGATACCTAAATTTAAATTTAAATTTTAAAAATAAATAAGTAATCTTCAAGCTTTAAAATTAGCTTTAATTAAAAGCCAGGAGATTAAATTTTAATTCCCGAAAGAAAAATACACTGGTATTTTTTAAACCAAAATTATATTGATTTTTATCTAATTTTTTGTGAAATCGGACAAATTAAATTTAAATTTCCCACCATTTTTGATTTATCGACACATTCTGTCAACAGTACGTAAACAGTAGCCAAATTTCTGTTTTAAAAATCTTGCAAAAATAAAATATACCTCGCTGACACGTCATTTAAGTCAATTTTTAAAATTGAAACTTTCCTTTGTCTGATTTCAATCAAGTAATAATTCCTTACTGCCAGAAATTTACAATAAAAAAAAACTTTTTAACTAAGGTAGCCCTACCTGTCATCACCTCGATTACGGAATGGGGGGTGTTAAAAAATTTATGACATTCGGAAGTTGTCAAGACGGAAAGTATTGCGACCATACGGGCCAAAAAAACATAAAATTTTAATTTCTATTTTTTTTGTGGGGGGGGGGGGGGTAACTAAATAGTAAAATTAAAAATTTAATTTAATAATTTCAGCAATTATATAATATTTAATAGAATTTTAGTGTACATTTATAGCCAGACATTTGAATATGCTTTCTGAATAAATAAAAATTTACATTTCTTTTAAAATAATTTTAATTTAATGAGAAAGAATGAAATGAAAATAACCAAACTAAGTTATTTTATGTTATTTATTAATATTTTTATTATGTATTTTTCATATTATTAAGTTATCACAAAGTTTAAGGCCTGGTAAAAATATCTAATTTAATTTTAATAGTACTGCAGATGTTATAATTATGGAAACATGTTATGACTCTTATGGAACATCGTACTTACTCAAAAATGGAACGTAAATGAACATATTTACACACAAACAATTTTTTTTTATTTAATTATTTTAAAATATTTCTGCTAAACGATTTTTATTAAACTTTTCAATTTTAGATAGGCAATATGATAATCAGTTCTTAACTAAAAAGTCTACTCGCAATCAATGCTTAGGAGATTTTCAAAATACTTTTAAAAGCTTATATATTATTAAATTATTTATTAATAAAAAAATTTTAAAAAATGAAAACAATTCTTTTAAAATGTTATTATTACTCGAAAAAACATTTTTGTTTCAGAGTATAATGTCCTCAATAGTTATTATTTATTCCTGTAATTAAAAGATTATCAAATTAAATTATATCAGAGTTTTATTGCATTTTTTATTTTCCTCGTCGGAGAAGGTTTTCGGATAGTGATTGCAAACTTAAGATAAAAAAAATAGATGATATATATTTCCCAATGAGTCCTGCGTTGAACTAATAAAACAAACGTTAGCAACTAATTAAATTTTTTTTTACATTTCATGGATTTACTTGAAGGGGGCGGTTACAGAGGTAAAAAATATATTTTTATCAAGATTTTTAAAAAATAATAATTTAAAAATTAATTTCATTCATTTATGAATGAATACTGAAAGTTCTATTAAAAATCCGACAATTATTTGATTTTTGCGAGAATTTCCAAATTAATGTGTTTGTAACCTAAAAAAAAGTGGCAAATGCAATCATTTGGTGTAAACAGTAGTAAAACGTTTCTTAGCCGCTAACTCAATCAAAACTTTTCAAAACAAAACATTCTGACGAAATTTCGAAAATGTTAGAAAGGATTAAAAAAATTTTTTTAAATAATTAAAAACTACTTTGATCTTTCCTCTTAAAAATAATATAAACATTTTGAGGAAAAAAAAGTCTGTTTGATTAAGTTTGGGACCTTTTCTAATCAGCGTGCCAGACATTGGTTATAACTACAGGACACTGTGTCTCATACCACAAGACTACCTTTACTTCTACGCAAGATTATGTTAGATATCTGGTGGACAAGTCGATAAGTGGAGCACTGTAAACTGCTACCAACGAGCCAAACCATCATTACTGACCTATACTCGCAACAGTTGGAACGTATGCAACAGGTACTAGAACAGAAGGAGCCAGCATTGGATAATCGCAAGGGTGTACTGTTCCTCTATGACAATGCCAGGTCTCATGTAGCGCGAATGGCCAGAGATTCTATATAGTGATTTGATTTGTAAACACTGTGCCATCCATCTTAATTTAGGGAACTTGCGCCAAGAGATTGCCACCTCTTTCATTCCCTGAACAGCCCCAACTTAATGGAAAACCCTTTGCAAATGAGGCAGATTTTCAGCAGGCACTCACAGAATTGTTTGTGTTCACGGCACCTTGCGTAGCTGGAGGCAAATTAGCAAAATATTCTGGATGCTGATGTGGAATACCTCAAGGACTAACATGTCAAATTTACTGTGTATCGAATTTTTCAAGTAAATAAAAAAAAAACAAAGGCTTTTTTGTTACCTTGTGCTTTGAATACTGACCTAACTCATTTTAAATACTTCTCATTCCTTTAAATCAGAGGTCCCCAAAATCGTCAATATTTACCCTAGGAAGTCAAGGAAACAATAGAAAAACCAATAAGCGCCTGATCTGGAAATAAAAAGTGTAGACACTGCATCTCACTTACAAAACGAACTCACTGATATATGTGTGAATCTCGAAGCTAAATCATTGTTCAAAAGCAAAACCCTTAGTAGCTTTTGGCCTAATGGAATTACTACTACTAAATTTCACAAGCTTAGTGGAGCATTTGAGGCATTTTTACTTACAGTCCCGAATTCGTACCGAGCTAGCTTCAATCATGCAAATGCAGTTTTAATTAAGCAAATGAACAGACTGGATTTGAAAGAGCCTGGGGATTTACGATTAAAACTCATCAATATATTTCCATTCAAATATCGATGCCCTTGCCACTTCTCATCAAATATGTCCTTCCCATCAACGGCGTCAACGAATTCAATAAAATGGTATGTTTAATTTTAATGCATTTATTTTTATTTATTATTAATATTATTATATCATTTTTCATCATAATTCGATTTCTGCTATGATCTCACTACCTATCATGTCTGCGAAATGACCTAAGTCAGGTCGTGGTGTGTTGATATGGCTCTATTTCATGTTTTTTCTATCTCCCATACATCCCTGGCGTTACATAGACAAAGTTTTCCTTAATGTGTGGGCTGTATTTAACAAGACAATTTTTTTGTATATCTCTTAAGGTGAAATTTCCAGGGATTCTTTCAATGTGTTGTTTTCTTTCATTTTTATCATTCAAAGTGCACCTACTATTATTCTCGTTTTCAATTTCCACATTTTTTTCTATTTCAATTTCCAGGTCTTTATATTTTGATAGTTTTTCGAATTCCTTGTTAATATGTTACAATCCGCTGAACAAGCCATATCAATTAATAGGAAAGTTTTTTCGTTTTGGTTTTTAGCAATAAAGTCCGGCCTGTTTGTTTCATCCTGATATAAGATGGTCTATCGTTTCTTGGTATTTATCAGAGAACCTGCATTTTGGATCCACATTATTATGTATGATATTTGCCTAAAATTTGCTAGTGAAAAGACTTTGGTTTTGTGCTGCAAGAATAAAGCCTTCAGTTTTATAACCACATTGTTTCTTATTAAGTTGGATGGTTAATGCTATTACTGATATGCTAAATAGTAAGGGAGACAAAGATTCACCTTAAAATATACCTTGCTGATGTTTATTTCACAAGATTTATTTATTTTTTCCATATCGACATACATTGTTTGATGAAATTGATGATAACGGGTGATACCTTGTGTATATTTAAAGACTTTAAGATCCAGGAATGTGGTTATATTGAATGCCTTACGATTATCTATCCAGACAGTATTAAGAAACTTCTTTGCATTGAAGCAGTTTTCCAAGATCATCCTATTAATAAGTAATTGGTCTTTACATCCGTAACAGCCACGTTTGAACTTTCTTTGTTCTTGCGGTCGTAAATCATTTCTTTTTAAAAAGAAATTTGTCTGTTTTGTTAAAATAGATGTCAATCGTTTGTATGTTGTGGGAAGATATATAATTGGTCTTTAGTTTTACAGGTTATTTGTGTCACTATTCTTAGGTAGAAGAAAGGTAATTCCTCTGATCACCCACGCTGAAATTTTAGTGGGATCGTTAACTATTTCTTGAAGTTCTTTGGATAGTTATTAGTGTGTTGTATTTAAATAATATAACCAAAAGTTATTTTATTTATTCCGAGAAATTTCCAGTTGTGTTCTTTTTCAATGCACATTTAGCATCCTCTTCTGTGATTCAATCCAATCTACTTCTTTATTATGTTCTTTAGGGCAAGCTCATATTTTTCCCAGAACTGTATAACCCCTTCCATTTTGGTGAGACTGTCACTTCAGTTCATTTTTATTTCCTGTAAAATTTATTGAAAGATCTTGTTCTCTATGTAGAATCTTGGTCTTTTCTCATAGCGTCTTATTCCTTGAGCCTTCAGTTGTATTGTTTGCTTTGTTTTTTCTTTAGTTGATAGGACTTCATTTTCATGTATAATATATTTTTCAACACTTTTATTATTATTATTATTATTATTATTATTATTATTATTATTATTATTATTATTATTATGTCATTTTTCATCATATTTCGATTTCTGCTATGGCCGCACTACCAACCAAGTCTACGGGAAGAACTAAGGCAGGTCGTGGCGTGTTGTTATGGCTGCATTTCATGATTTTTTCTGTCTTCTTCCCTATCATACCCAGTGTTACATAGACAAAGTTTTCCTTATTGTGTGGGCTGTACTTAATAAGACAATTTTTGTATATCTCTTAAGTTGGGGTTTCCAGGGATTCTTTCAATGTGTTGTTTTGTTCCATTTTTTATCATTCCAAGTGCACCTACTATCACTGGCACAACACTTGTTTTCAATTTCCACATTTTTTTCTAATTCAATTTCCAGGTCTTTATATTTTGACAGTTTTTAAAATTCCTTGGTTGCTATGTTACAATCCGCTGGACAAGCCATATCAATTAATAGACTAGTTTTCTCTTTCTGGTTTTTAACAATAATGCCTGGCCTATTTGCTTCAATTTTTCGGTCTGTGTAGATGGTGTAATCCCATAGAATGGTGACATCTTCTATTTCTGTAACCGGTGCTGGATGATGTTCATACCAGTGTTTGTTTACAGATTTTCTATAGTGTTTGCACATTGTCCAATGTAAATATTGACCCACTCTATCGTGGCGATTCTTATAGTCATTTGGGGCAAGTACAGAACAGCCTGAGATTAGATGTTCTATTGTTTCTTGGTGTTTATCAGAAAACCTGCATTTTGGATCCATATTATTATGTATAATATTTGCCTGAAAGTTTCTAGTGAAAAGACTTTGGTCTTGCGCTGCAAGAATAAAGCCTTCAGTCTCAGATTTAATCCAGATGCACATAACCATCGATGAGTATTAACTTTATCAACATTGGATTTATTGTCACGTTCTGGATATTGGCCATGCAGAGATTTGTCTTGCCAGCGTTGTTTCATCCGTTCAAGAGCTTTATCTTTGGCTTTCATTTTCATATTTTTTGCCGCAAGAGTTGGTTCTTGGCTTCTGTTTTGCTTTTCTACAGAATCTACTAACTGTAAATCTTGTTTGTATTTACTGCCTTCTTTTATTATTGAATATTTTTTCTTTTTTTTTCTTCATGTTGCCTTACTAATTGTATCATCCAATCCTTTGTTGTTTCTATGTATGTTAGTAAGCCAATAGTTGTTGTCTTGTATGACAATTCTAGCTGAATAAGACATCTTCCACCTTCTTTACAGGGTATGTATAGACGATCTACATCAGCCTTTGGATGATGCATCTTATGCTTAGAAAGAAGCTTTCCTGTTGTAGAATCCATGTCGTTTAGAGTCCAGTTTAAGATGTTGAAACTATATTGGACAACTGAGATTGCAAGGCTATTAATGGCCATAATTCTGTTCTGAGAATTCAATTCAGTTTTTAATATCATCCGTAGCCTTCTATAGTACTCTTTACGCACTATTTCTTTCATTTTTTATGGTGAATGTTTTCACTCTCATTTATACCTAGGTATTTATAAGCTTCTTCTGGTTTCAATTCTTTTATTGTTACAGCAGGGTCTAAGCTAATTGAGGATGTTTCTTGTATTGATCCACGTAATACTGTAGCTTTAGCACATTTATTCAAATTGAATTTCGTTCCAATGTCTTCACTGAAGCATTTTACAGTTTGCAGAAGACCTTCCAGCTCATTATCATTTTTAGCATATAACTTTAAGTCATCCATGTAAAATAGATGGCGTATTTTCTTTTGGGCTATTTTATAACCACATTCTGTCTTATTAAGTTGACTGGTTAGTGATATTAATGATATGCAGAATAGTAAGGGAGACAAAGAATCACCTTGAAATATACCTCTTTTGATGTTTATTTCATCAGACGTATAGGTTCCTTTTATATGAGTGAGGTAAAGGGTTGTTTTCCATATATACATGCACTGTTTGATGAAATGGATGATGACGGGTGATATCTTTAAAGTCTTTAAAATCAAGGAATGTGGCACACTATCGAATGCCTTACAGGCAGTACTAAGATTTTTCTTTGTACTGTAGCAGTTTTCCAAGATCATTTTGTTAATAAGCAATTGGTCTTTACATCCGTAACTGCCACCTTTTCACCCTTTTTGTTCGAGCGGTAACATGTCATTTCTTTCTAAGAATAAATATGTCTGTTTTGTTAAAATATATGTAAATAGTTTATATGTTGTCGGAAGGCATGTAATTGGTTTGTAGTTTTTCGGGTTGTTTGTGTCACTATTCTTGGGTAGAAGAAATGTAATTCCTTTGGTCATCCATGCAGGAATTTTAGTGGGATCGTCAACCATTTCTTGAAGTTCTTTGGTTAGATTTTTCTGTGCTGTATTTAAATAATATAGCCAAAATTTAGGAATTTTATCTATACCTGGAAATTTTCAATTGCGTGCTTTTTTAGTGCAAATTTAACATCATCTTCTGTAATTCCAGCCCATATCTGTTCTGGTTTATTTTTAATTCGTTCTTTCTCTTGTGCAATCCAATCTACTTCTTTGTTATGTTCTTTAGGGCAAGCCCATATTTTTTCCCAGAACTGTGTAACTTCTTCCATTTGGGGGGGGACTGTCACTTCAATTCTTATTTTACCTATTTCCCTGTAAAATTTCTTTGCATCGGTTTGAAAAATTTTGTTTTGTCTGTAGAATCTTGATCTTTTCTCATAGTGTCTTATTCTTTGAGCCTGCAGTTGCATTGTTTGCTTTATTTTTTCCTTAGTTGATAGGGATTCATTTTCATTTCTCATGTTGTATTTTCTTTCGACTCTTCTGCTTTTCCTAGTTCTGACATTCATTCCTCTACTCAGTTCATCGAGTACTGATAGTTCACTTCTAAGTTGTTCGATTTCTTTTTCTATTTTTCTTTTCCAAGGTGGATCTTCATATCTGCGAGGCTGCCTTGTTTTTAATTTGATGTTCAATTTTTTTGTTGCTGCTATTGCTGATGCATATATTGCTTCAGCGAGATTTGTATGAGTGTCTTCTTCGTCCAAAATTAATCTGAGTGCTGCATTGTAGAGTTCGAAGGTTATGCTTTGTTGGGTGTAATTTTGAGAGCTGTTCTCGTTCCACCATTGCAATATTTTGTATTTGACTTATATGGTTCTTGATTTCTTCCTTGGCTTCTTGTATACTGTTCTTATTTTGCGTAAAATAATTCTGTACAATGTGTTCTGAACTCGTTTTATTTTCGTCTTGTAACTGACTCAGATCACACCTTTCCGGCACTTTTAAACTTACAGCATTATCTTCACAGGGATTTGTGTGTATCACGCTTTCTACATTATGACCTGTGGCTTGTTTGATGTTACTACTTATTATTTCTGATTCCGGTTCCTTTTCATATTTTGTTGATTCGTCTATTCTGCTTACAATCCTTTTAATCTCATTAATTTCAGCCTCTGTCAATCGGTTATTACGAATAATGTATCTTCGTACATTGGCTAATTTATTTTCGTCAACATACTTTCTATTTGCTTGACCAACCTTTTCATGCCAAATGTCATATGTTTGGCGAGTGATTTTTTTAATAAGATAAATTAAATAAGTAAATTAAACCAATGAATAAATAAAATAAATATATAAATAAATACGTAGTCTTTCTATAAAATAATATCATAGAAATTTATTTTTTCCTGTTGTTTTGTTTTGTTTTTATTTTTAAGAAAATTATAATAGTTTAAAAAAAATTATTACGAAATATCGACAGCTAAAGGAAATATAAAACTGATGATTTTATTTATTAGGATCATTTAAAGAACAAGCAGATAGATTAAAATAGTAAAACAGAATTTCATATTGAAAAAAAATTCAATAAAATTAAATAATATATGAAGAAAAATTCATTTTTATGTTAAAAAGAAAATTCGATAATATCTAAAGAAAAATTCATGTTTATATTAAAATAGCATTTCATATAGAGAAAAAAAAATAAAGAAAATAAACAATAAAAATGAAAAAATAAAAAAAATAAAAAATAATTTTTTTTTTTAAATTTTAAAAACTTCCAAGAGAGAGACGCTGGTTGAAAAAACAAACAAACTTGGACGTAACGGCCGTTCAACGTAAAAAAAAAATCACTACACTTAGAGTGTATTGTTGAAAGAAAAAAAAATGTTGCTATCATCACTAGTCCTTGCAATAAAAATAATTGTTAAGATAAAATTTTTTTTAAAAATTCAAAATTTAATGAAAAAGAAAAAGTGGACATACGTTTGAGTTTACTACCGTAAAATTTAAAAATAATAAATTGTTCGCCCACTGTATTATGTTAGTGTTATTCTTTCATTAAATCCGACGAGAATAAAGTTATCAATAAATAAATAAATATATAAAATGAATGAATAAATAAAAATAAATTATTACGTATTCTTTCTAAGAAAGGATATCGTAGAAATTGTATCAAACAGTTTTTAGTGTTTTTCATCGTATTTTTTCTGTTGTCTTGCTTTATTTTAGAGGTACCTCCAAAAAACCGCTAAAAAAACAGCATGAAACAGCATAGTATGAATAAAAAAGGTCATAAACTTAATAAGATACACTTTTTCCATAAAAATATTTATTTTATTATTAAGAGGAAAGATCAAAGTTATTTTTAATTATTTTTTAAAAAAATTTTAATCCCTGCAAACATTTTCAAAATTTTGTTCGCAAATTTCGTTTTTAGTTGAGTTAGCGGCTAAAAAAAAATCACGACTGTTTTACAATGAGTAACGTAATGATGACACAACCCACTTATTTCCCGGTGACAAACACATTAATTTGGAAATTCTCGCAAAAATCAAATAAGTGTCAGATTTGAATGAAACTTTCAGTACTCATTCACAAATAAATGAAATTATTTTTGAAATCATTATTTTTTAAATATCTTGGTGAAAATATTTTTTAAGTCTGTTACCATCCACTATGTAAATCCATGAAATTTTAATAAAATTTAATTAGCTGTAAACATTTTTTATTAATTAAACGCAGGACTCATTGGGGCATATAAATCATCTATGTTTTTTATTTTAAAATGGACAACCTGACCGAAAATCTGCTCCGAAGCGTAAGATAAGAAATGCAATAAAACTCTGATATAATTTAATTTGATAAACTTTTAATTGCTGTAATAAATAATAATTATTAAGGACATTATAGTCTGAAGAAAATAAATTTTTTCGTTTACTAATAAAATTTTGAAATAATTCATTTTATTTTTTTATTTTTTACTATAATAATTCATAAAAGTGTTATTGACATTTTAAAACCCTTTTATGGAAACGTTGTTTAATTTCATTTTTAGTTAAGAATTGATGATTATATTGCCTATCGAAAATTGAAAAATTTACTAAAAATCGTTCATCTATTTCATTTTTAAAATAATTAAAAATAAATAAATTTGTGTGTAAATATGGTAATTTTTATTAAGTACGATGTTCCATAGTGGTCATAACAAGTTTCCGTAGGGGTCGTATTGTTTTTAGAACTTAACAAGTGTTTGGATTAATTGCCCTTACATCGGAAACGAGACAAACCACACTTCGATTTTGATTCTAGTCTCTTCAAGACGTTTATAAAATTCAACAGCCTGTTTTGCAAGTCATTTCATAAACATTTTAATTTTACTATTTAGTTAAAGAAAAAAAATTAAATTTCCAAATGTTACGTTTTAAGCTATAAGAATTTTTATCACTTTCGAGCGCCATACAAGCGTGCCTGACAACATCCGCCTGTCAATACGTCAATTATCACCTCAGACAACGCAGATAAAGAGGGCTACTGTAGTTAAAAGAAAGTTTTTATTGTTAATTTCCAGGCAATAAGCAATTATTACTTGTTTGAAATCAGATAAAGGTAAGTTTCAGTTATAAAAATCGACTTAAATAACGTGCCAAGGAGGTATATTTTTTTGCAAGATTTTTAAAACAGAAATTTGGTTACTATTTACATAATGTGTCGATCAATCAATAATGGCAGTATATTTGAAAAACATTGTTTTCAGCAGTTAAATTTTTGATTCCTGATCAATATAATTTCGGTTTGAACTAAACCAAGGTATTTTGCTTACTGTAATTAGTAAATTTAATCTCTTGGCTTTCAAATAAAACTATAATAAAAGCTTCAAGAAAACATTTTTATTTTTAAAAATTAAATTTAAATTGAGGTATCGGAAATGAGCAGTGATTTATTGGAGGTACCTAAAATAAATCTATTAGGATCATTTAAGGAAGAAACATACAATTTAAATTATATACAAAGAAAAAATTAATGTTTACGTTTGAAATAGTAAAACAAAATTTCATAGAAAAAAAAGAAAAAACATTACGTTTTCAGGAACCTCATAAAAACACGTCATTCTCGTTATAATTCCAATCGCGTTATTATTATTATTATGTCATTTTTCATCATATTTCGATTTCTGCTTTGGTCTCACTACCAACCAAGTCTGCGGGGAGACCTAAGGCAGGTCGTGGCGTGTTGTTATGACTCCATTTCATGTTTTTCTATCTTCCCTATCATCCCTAGCATTACATAGATAAAGTTTTCCTTAGTGTGTGGGCTGTACTTAATAAAACAATTTTTTGTATATCTCTTAAGCTGGGGTTTCCAGGGATTCTTTCAATGTGTTGTTTTGTTCCATTTTTTATCATTCCAAGTGGTCACAACTATCACTGTCACAACTCTTGTTTTCAATTTCCACATTTTTTCTATTTCAATTTCCAGGTCTTTATATTTTGACAGTTTTTCAAATTCCTTGATTGCTATGTTACAATCAGCTGGACAAGCCATATCAATTAATAAACAAGTTTTCTCCTTCTGGTTTTTAACAATAATGCCTGACCTGTTTGCTTCAATTTTTCTGTCTGTGTAGATGGTGTAATCCCATAGAATGGTTACATCTTCTATTTCTGTAACAGGTGCTGGGTGATGTTCATACCAGTGTTTGTTTACAGATTTTCCATAATGTTTGCACATTGCCCAATGTAAATATTGACCCACTCTATCGTGGCGATTCTTATAGTCATTTGGGGCAAGTACAGAACAGCCTGAGATTAGATGTTCTATTGTTTCTTGGTGTTTATCAGAAAACCTGCATTTTGGATCCATATTATTATGTATAATATTTGCCTGAAAGTTTCTAGTGAAAAGACTTTGGTCTTGTGCTGCAAGAATAAAGCCTTCAGTCTCAGATTTAATCCAGATGCACATAACCATCGATGAGTATTAACTTTATCAACATTGGATTTATTGGCACGTTCTGGATATTGGCCATGCAGAGATTTGTCTTGCCAGCGTTGTTTCATCCGTTCAAGAGCTTTATCTTTGGCTTTCATTTTCATATTTTTTGCCGCAAGAGTTGGTTCTTGGCTTCTGTTTTGCTTTTCTACAGAATCTACTAAATGTAAATCTTGTTTGTATTTAGTGCCTTCTTTTATTATTGAATATTTTTTCTTTCTTTATTCATGTTGCCTTACTAATTGTATCATCCAATCCTTTGTTGTTTCTATGTATGTTAGTAAGCCAATAGTTGTTGTCTTGTATGACAATTCCAGCTGAATAAGACCTCTTCCACCTTCTTTACGGGATATGTATAGACGGTCTACATCAGCATTTGGATGATGCATCTTATGCTTAGAAAGAAGCTTTCTTGTTTTAGCATCCATTCGCCTGATGTCGTTTAGAGTCCAGTTTAAGATGTTGAAACTATATTGGACAACTGGGATTGCAAGGCTATTAATGGCCATAACTCTGTTCTGTGAATTTAATTCAGTTTTATTATTATTATTATTATTATTATTATTATTATTATTATTATTATTATTATTCATTTCTGTTGTATGCACATTTTTCCCTGGTCTCAACCAGAGACCTGAGGTCAGAAATGGCTTCATGACGTTTTGCACTGATTATTTTTGTAAAACAAACGACCTAAGGTCACACACATTTTACATAAAAAAGCTCTTCGTAATATATGAGTTGTACTCGTGAGTGATGTTTTTTTTTTTGCATTTCTTTAAGATATTATTGATGTCTTCCTGTGCCTCATATTTTTAGATGTCTATTTCAATATCTGTGTACATTGAGAATTTTAAAGGTATTCAAAGAAGCATTACAATCTGCAGTGAAATGCCATGTCAATAAGAAAAAACATTCTGTTTTTGCGATCTTTGATCACAACGTCAGATCAATTGGCTTTGATTTTTCTGTCTGTGTGTATTGTAAAATCTCATGTTACAGGTCCTATCTCTGTAACCGTGTCTAGGTGATGTTCATACTAGTTTCTTGCAGATTCCTCCCCGTAAAAGTTTCATATTTTTCAGTGCAGATATTGACCCACTCTATCATACCGAGTTTTGTATTCAGTGGGTGCTAAACACCGTGCAGCATGACACAAGATGATCAATTGTTTCTAGATATTTTTCACAGAATCTGCATTTCAAGGTAACAATTTTTTTAAGAATGTATGCTTGGTTATTTCTAGTTAGAAAGCATTGATCTGTACAGCAAGAATAAAACCTTCAATTTCAACTTTTAACTCTGCACCTACGTGACCACCGATGGATACGAGGTTTGTTTACATGATCTTGTTTGGTACGGGCAGTGTATTGACCATGAAGAGGGTTATCTTGCCATCGTTTTAGCATTTTATACGTTGCATTTTGACTTTGTTAGCTTCCTTTATTAATGAATAAAATTTCTTATTTATTTTGTTATTTGGCACAGATCATCAGTCTTTTGTAGTTTCCAGGTATTTTTGAAGACGGTTATTTGTGGTATTGTAAGACAGTTTTAGTTGAATTAATCCTCTTCCTCTTTCAGGTCTTGACACAGGCAGACAATCAACGTCAGCTTTTTAATGATGCGAGCAGTGGCAAGGGAGAAGATTTCTCGTTTTGACATTAATTTGCATAATGACAACTATGATCCAATTAAGCATGTTAAAACTGTATGGTACCACAGGGACAGCCAATGTGTTTATGGCTGAGCTACTGTTTTGTGAATTCAAGTTGTATTTAAAACCAGAGGCACACTCCTCTGGTGTTGTTTTCTTAATTTTATCTTTATTTGGGTATGCTGTATTGCATCACCTTCGCTGACTCCTAGGTAATTATAAGCTTCTGCTTTTTCCAGTTTTCCTAATCTTTGTAACAAAATCTCGATGTTTTGAGTGTGTTTCGGTAATTCCCCCGTTCCTGAACGTTACTTTTACTCAATTATCTAATCCAAAATCCATACCGGTGTCAACACTGAATTATTTTACAGATACACAATGTCGTCTTTCACAAAAAGTTTGATATCATCCATGTGTAATATGTGGTTAAACAGCTTCTTTTTTAATTTATTAGTTATTTTATTTATTTAATATTAGGTTATATTTATGCGAAAGGGGAATTAAAGACAGACAGAACAAAAGGAATGACGTGGAGTCTCCTTTAAAAAGGATCCCTCGGGCGGATATTCAAACAATTGGAAGTGGCAGTACATTTGGTATGATTTAGGTATAATGTGATTTTCCGCAGTTCCATTCTATATTTAAGAATATTTACTATCACGAGGAGACTGTTTTTATATTTCCAAATCCTTAAAGATCAAACATTGTAGCACCTTATCAAAAGCTTTACGGTAATCTATCCAAACTGTGATAAGATTTCTACGTTTTTTCTGCAATTTTCCAGAATCATTTTATTTACTGGTAGTTCATCTTTGCAACACTATGAAACTCTTCGAAATCTCTTCTGTTCCAGAGGGAAAACGTTGTTTTAATCGATAAAAGCGTACATACAGTTCGTCAGGACAGATTCAATCAACTTATATGTGGTAGGCAGACATGTTAGTGGCCTATAATTGTTTGAATCATCTGTTTCATCCGTTTGTGGTAGGAGATATGCAATGGCAATTACATTTTCAGATTATTTATTACTTTAAGTCTGTATAGTTTTCAATGTTCTGTTCTTAACTCACAGACAAGTAACTTTAATAAGGCAACGAACTCAATCTTTAATTAGAAAACTATATCTAGTGTCATTTTTTTAGAACTTTTGTCCGTTTGATTCTTCGTGTTGCATAGAATCATTACTTTTTTGTCTTAGATGACCCTCTCCTGCTTATATTCATAACATTTATCTGTAGGTTCAAATCTAAATTCTTGATAAAGTTTCCATTGTAAATTTTTATAAATATTCTGTGCAACCATTCCACTATATGTTCCAGAGTTTCATTTTGTTCACTGCACAATCTGCATGCAACTGAAATGTCTTCTTTTTCCACGTATCTTCTTATTTCTCTCCTTCTAAACGACAGGTCCTGGGCTTCAGTTGATAATCTTACTCTTTCCTTTTTGAGATCACCTTTTTACCAATTATATCTCCTGTAATGAGTCGAAGTCGTTGCCATTTAACATCATTGCCTTAAAATATTTTTGTTCGGTTTTGTGGGTTAATAAAAACCGTATTACTAGATATCACGTGACATTTCAATTTATTGTAATAAGGATGAAAACATAATGCGAAATTAATGCTACATAAAGAGAAAAATAAAAATTTATTCTAATAATGATGAAAACTATACAAAGGCAAATATTTCTGGTTCTATACATTGAGACAGTTGTGTAACGTGGTTTCGGGCTTCATCAGGACAGTAACTCCAGAAGCAAAATTTTTCAAAGAAAAACAACAGTACTAATAAATTCGGAAATGATGTCATCACTATTTCGGCTAACAGTTGCAAAAAAATTATCAAACCACAAAATGCGTAATCTCGCAATCTAGTCAATGGAGAGAGATTTCACAAATTAAAAGTAGCTTGTTTTAGATAAATTTGGGTATGCTGTCATTGAATGCAAATATTATCTTAAATTAAGTGGGTGGAGGTAAATATTTGTCTGCTGTAAAGGTGAGCTGTTTCGGAGGCACGACACATGCTTTGCTCCCGGGCGCAGAATTTAACTTACACCATTGAATCGAACACAAAAAATATAATTTCTCCAATCACTTTCCTATAAATAACACAAAGATTACAACAATAACATTAATATATTCCAGACTTTGGTCATTTTGATAGTGCTGTTAGTATTAAAAATGAGAATTCACTCACCAAAGTAGTGAAACAGAACTATCGTCTCGTGACTTGCGTTTAAGGTTCAAAGATAGTTTATACTTATATATGCCGAGATTAAAACATTAGTTTTCTGTCTTTCGATGTGACGTATCTCATATATATATATATATATATATATATATATATATTGATTATTTTACCCCAAACAAGGTAATAAAAGCCACTAGAATGCAAGAGGTCACTGATAATGATAGAAGCAGAGAAGACAGTAAAAGAACAGAATTCAAGGAGACAGAAGAGATCGATTGTCATTGCATTTAATTTTTTGAAAAAGCATGAGTTCCACAAGTGAAAAGTAACAGAGAAGAAACTATTGACATAGAACTTATAGTTGCAACTAGCAATTTCAACAGTGAATCCTAACTAGTGAGTCAGTTAATTTTGATACGTGATACACGCTTGGGCGATCATGTCTCTTTCCAGACATGACTGACGAAGCAGAATTTCCTGCAATAGATTGCTATTACTCACTGTAGTAGACTGATTGCCAACTAAAACTACATAACCCAGTCTGTTCTGCTATTCAACCCATATTTCCCAAAGGTATTTGTGCGTAAGTGAATAAAATTAATTTAAACTCGGCTCTTAGATTTCTCATTCCAAGCTGATATCCATTACACCACAAAGCACAGCCGATGTAGTACTGCGCTTAAATTTTGGGGAAACACGGAAACCTCACCAGAACAATTGCCGTGAATACGTTTAGAGAATAGGCAAAGAGACCCCATATTAAAAAGATAGAAAAATGACTGAAGATGCCAGGTCCGTACCGATAACCTTGCAGATTTTTCTTTGGATTTTGTCAAGAAAATCTAGACACGACACATAGAAGAATCACCAGAACATTCTCAGATGGAACAAGAAGCAGTGAAGCATCTATTGCAGTGCTTGTAGAGAATAGGAACAAGTTCAGGGCATATTTTTTAAATAAATAAAGAGATAACATGGAGTCTACATACTTTATAGAGATCAAGTTTGAAGGATAGCGGAAATTATGAATAAAGTTATATACATATCATTCTAAGTCGAATGTCAGAGAGTGATACTCCCGATGAGCCGATAACATAACTGAAAGAGAATTTACATGCATTTTCCTTTATCAGCTGATGATAACGCTTCAAGTTAATTGAAAAGAAGAGGGATTCAGGACTTGTCCTTACTTTGCAGCCAGTAGACATGAGAACCAAATTTCTGAGTGGTTATACAAGACCTAACTTTATTAGGAAATAACGACTTAGCCTATTTGAAAACACATTTGCACTTGTTACGAATGGATGTTGTTATGTTTTTAATATGACAAAATAAAACGGTATGGAGAAATGACACATTCGCCGAGTATTGGAAATAACTAGGGAATTTATTATTGTGGAAACATTAGTACAGCGAACAGTTGTGGATGTTGAATAAGGATGTGTTTATAGAGAGCCTGGAAGAGTTTTGCCTGCCATGTTTGCTAGCTTCTACCGGAAATCCCTTCTTCTTGTCTCCCAGCATGCACCTATTGGCTGGAGAACGGACTCCATTGAATGGTCCAGAGGAGATAACTTTTGACCCTTTTTTATGGTGATCCTTTTTTTTTTACAAGAAGACAATAAGCTGTAACGAACATGCTTGGGGTTAATTTGTAGGTGCTTCGCTTTAGTTCTATTCCGCTTTGGCCGGTTCTTTCTAGGTTTTGCAATGCTCTCGTTTATACCACCTGTCTGCTCGACAGGTGGTATAACCGGTAGTTCAAATGTGTCCACTAGTAAATACAGTGGAATGTTGTTTGTCTTAGTGTTGTTGGTGTACCTAGGCCGCAATTGATTTTTGTGTCGTGCCCAGAGTTGATCTCCAACTTGTACACTACAGACAAATCGTCCTTGTGGATGGTACCTCGTGTCCATATTGGTTGCCCAGGCCTGTAACTCCTCAGAAACACTGGTGTACCTACTGATAGTAGTCAATCTGAATTCTGGCACATATCCTGTTTATGTTGTTCTTTTGATGCTGCTTTGCCAACCAAATTGAATGGGATGTCGAGAAGACCCAGTGGCTCAATAAAATCAAGTCCCAAAAGGTTGTGCTGGGAGTTCAAAATGATATGATATGCTGTCTTGTCCTCAATCTTGATTGCTGCTGGCAGTTCGCCTGTAATATGGACACATTGCCCAGAAGCACACCGTGCTACATGTTTTGTAGATGTAAGCTGATGTTTGCCTATGCTTTTACACAGTTTCTGGAAAATAAGGGTTATGTTCGATGCTGTGTCAATTTGTAACCAAACCGGATGGTTGTTCAGTTTCACCGACACATATTTGCGGTTCGATTTGGAGTTGGTAATGAATGTTGCTACCAGACTGTGTTTTATGTCTGTTTTTGTTTTGTGATCGCTTGTGCGTAGTTTTGCGCCCTGGTGGTGTGCAAAATCCGTCTTTGTGGCCTTGCCGGTTGCATTCACGGCAGTGGTAAGTTTTGAAGGGGCATTTTTGAGCAAAATGCCAGCCACCACAATTCCAGCAAGCAGATGGAGGCTTCTTTTGTGTTGCTTGCAGTGACTGTCGTCTTTGAATAGTGTTGATTGTGGATGTTGTTGCAGGAACCGACTGTTGTACCATATCTGAATCATGCTTTAAATCCAGAAGCCGCCGACATTCCTCTGTAATTTGCTGCAGAGTAATATCCGGATTTTGTTCCATTTTTTACAAAATTCTTGTGCGCGCATCCCTGTCACTCGCGGACCTTAATCCACATGCGAAAATCAAACACTTAAATTTTTCATCTGTGATGGTGGAGATTTTGAACTGTTCGCATTGCTTGTTGATGAATCCGGAGTAAGTTGTAAGATCGCCTGTATCACATTTTGTGATATTGCGGCAGTTGAATCTTGCATTAAACAATGAGGTGTGTTCACCAAAAATTTTATTTAGAGTTTCAACTATTTCCACGAAACTACAATCCCGATGTTTTTTTCGGTAAAATGTAGTTAATATATTTTTCGTGCTCACTCGGACCGATTTTTCGTAAAAAAAAAGCCTACTTTCCAGCTATCCGTAATCTTCTTTAAAGAGATCCTCATAACCAGCGAACCACGTTGCGAAGGTTGTGTTTGCCTCCTTATCGTAGAGGAACTCTGTGATAGAAATTTCGAGAGCTTGTCCCGATATTAATTTCGTTGATGGATGATTTGGCTATGGTACAGTCCCTAGTCTCTCTGAAAAGAGTTCCATCAACCTTAATTGCTGTTGTAGAATCTGTTGGATTGTATTTGGATCCATTATTTCACACTGAATGGAAAAGAAAACAATTCCGGAAACAAGAGATTTTTTTTTCAAAAAAGTATGTTACGTTTTCAACGTACCCGACGTTATTTTGTGTGTCCATGAAATTTGACGTCTAAAATCCAATTTTCTGAAATTCTCCACTCAATTAAACAAATTCTACTTGTCAGTTTCTTTTCGTTCCAATCCTCGAGGTGAATATCTCCACGTGCTGCAATCTTATCCTGTCGCAGTTTTTTTATATTTTTAACATGACAAAATAAAACGGTAATGGAAAAACGACACACTCGCCGAGTATTGGAAATAACTAGGGAATTTATTATTGTGGAAACATTAGTACAGCGAACAGTTGTGTATGTTGAATAAGGACGTGTTTATAGGGAGAGCGGCAAAGTTCTACCTGCCATGTTTACTAGCCTCTACCGGAAGTCCCTTCTCCTTGTCTCCCAGCATGCACCTATTGGCTAGAGAACGGACTCCCTTGAATGGTCCAGGGGAGATAACTTTGACCCTTTTTATGGTGATCCTAAAAGATGTAAAGAGGAGCAAGTTGTGATCAGATCTATCACGTTGTAATAGACAGAAAGGTGGTTCCCCTGGCTGTTATGTTATAGCGGCTGAACCTGCAGGTGTGAACCAAGGAGTAAATTATGATTTTGTCTTATATTTACGAAAAAGTACAACTGATTTGATGCCAGCTTTCACTTAGAAAACTTCAGAAGCACAATTTTCCGTAAGAAGACTAAGATTTCACTCCACTTAACATCGCCTACATGTAGTGCAAAAATAAGTAAACTAATTTTGGAAGCTATTGATTAACAACCAAGTCTCTTATTGACCATTGTGAATGTAGCATGTTTGAAACTCACTAGATGCCCTTGAATTATGCTCTTGTACCAAACTTAGCTCAGTAAATATATAAGCATATATGTCTGACACGCAATGTCGCTTATATCTACAGGACATAGATAGATAGATAGATAGATAGATAGATAGATCGTGATCAATACGTATATAATGATGATTATCAGCTGTTCATACATTCTTTGTGATTTTGTCGGGTAGATATCAGTGTTTCCTTTTTTTTTGTGTCTGACGACAGGAAGTAGTAGAAGTTTAGCAACCATGACACTTCCTTCCCAGAATTCATTATTCTTTATATTTCCGTTCAGATTCTCTTTACTGGAATCAAAAGCAAAGAAAATGGCTTTATTCAAAGTAAAATTTATTCTTTTGTCTTTGTTTTGCATCTTTTGTGAACATATTTTTTTGACATTTGTTTTGACATGTGTCTTCATTTGCTTCAGTGATGAGCACAGATCGATGCGTGCGTAGAAAATTATCTTGTTATTTTTTAGCGTATGACTCTGAGCTGTTGTTTGTGCACTGTTTGTGTAAGTGTTATTTGCGCAAATTATTTTATATTGTCGTTGACACATACATATTGAATAAGTTATTTTGATCAGTTCTCTCTCTGAAACAAATTTAGTCATAGCTTTCATTTTTAGTTTAATTTATAGAAAATATGTTGCCTTTCGAAATTCTCTCATGCATTTGAAGCAGGCATCAAAATGTGAATAAAATTAATAATTTCTCATCTTTATGTATAATTCATTATATCGAAAATTTTAGATGAATTTAGAATTATATAATTGTCTTGTAATATGTTTCTCTTATCACGTTTGTTCCTGTGTATGTTGAAAGAAAATTCAGTCGTCGTCGGCTTGTCACTTTCAGGATTAATTAATTCGAAAGGAAAAAGTCGTTGAAACAATAAATTAAAGGAAGGAGTAAGACACTACTAACTGTCAGTAGCTTTAACAGGAAAGAAGTTTTAACTCCTGTTTCAATTAGTAATAGATAGATAGATAGATAGATAGATAGATAGATAGATAGATAGATAGATAGATAGATAGATTTTTTGTCTTACCTCCTTGTGCCTCGTTATATCTTCACATTATACATATTCGTGTATTTAGAAAGATAAACACAAACGCACACATATACATAGTTATACGTACATACATATATATGACTACACTCCTGATAAAAAAAAACGATTGGACACCGATTAAATCGTTTAGTTTTTCCTTTTCTTGTATAAAAATATTATAGAAATCTGGAATGTTTTATTAAAATTTCATTTCTGTCGTCATGTCATTTTATTGTGTTGTTTTGTTTCCTTTAAGAAAAAATAATAATCTGATCAAATATTTTATTTTTTCCGCATTTTCCATAAATTTCGTTGACTAAACTTAAAAATTTATTGCGGCTTTTAAGACTTTTATTTTTAGTAAGGAATCTAGAGAATTCATTTTTTATATGTACTTTTACCTAGGATATTCTAAAGAATAGAATAGAAAGTCGCAATTAAAGAGAGACAACAAAAAAGGAAGGAAAAGAAAAACCGAGAAAGGTGCAAAAAAAAAGAATGAAAGAAAATATGACAGAAAAGAAAAAAAAAGGAAAAACTTAAATGCAAAGAAATTAGTGGCGATTAACGGCAAAATAGATAAAAGGAAAAAGAAGAGAAAAATCCGAGTAACGAATAAAGAACGAACTTGAAAGACCAAACTAAAAGATTGCAAACGAACGCTTGACAAGCAAGAAAAGGCGAGCGTTAAAAAGGCCACCGACCCAATGAAGCGCTTCTTATGAGTGCAAGTCTAAAAAGAGGAAGATATTAGAGTTGAAAAGCCGGCAACAAATAAGGAAATTGTTAAATAAACGAAAGACCAAAGAAATTGCCGCAAAAACCCTAGACGCTTTTCAGAAGACACTTTCCTTAACTAACAACTAATATGATACGCTTGCTTCTATTCTCTTTCCACGATGCCTGTCACCAATTCTTGCTGTCTTCTGATTCTTTTCTTCCATTTTCTCTTCATTATTAAGCGTTTCCGGTTCTTCAATCTGCGCGCTCGAGTGGAGGCCATGTTTTCCTTTTTGTATTTTTTAATGTCTAATTTTGAATTCCTTTCCCTTTTTGTAATTCTAATGTTCATTCTTTTTTCGCCCATCGTCTGGCAATACCGTCAATTTCCAGTTTAATATCCTGTCAAATGGTGTGCTTCTGTCTTCTTAATTCCGCGCTTTTTTTTGCATAAAGCTTGTCACTTCCGGCGGTAGAGGAGAGTCATTTATCAAACTTAGAGGAAGGGAAATATCCGGAGTGCTTTTATCGCGAGATTTTGCGTAAACATGCGCCACTGACACCAACCCCGAATAAAGTGAAGTACACGTTAATTCTTCTCTCGTTCTTCTCATATCTCCTTTTTAAATAGGTCCGATTTTTAAAGCATCTTTGGTGTTCACTCACTTTTCCATCTTTCTTCTTCTTCTTCTTCTTCTTCTTCTTCTTCTTCTTCTTCTTCTTCTTCTTCTTCTATCATATTCCACTTTTCATAAAACGGTTTTTTGTCTTCATCACACTTTCTAAATTTATCTCCTCTCTCTTCATCTTCTAATTATTATTTCATTCCCCCTCCTCTACCTCATTTTCTTTTTTCCTCTTTTCCTTTTATTTTTTCTCTTTTAACCTTTATTTTAGTATTCTCTTCATATTTTCTTTTCTTTCATTCATTATTTATTATTTATTTAACGTCTTTCTTACTTTAATTTTTCATATCTTCTTTCTCTTTATGAACCTTTTTTTTTCTCTCTTTCTTAGGTACCGCCACTTTTCAGTTTAAATTTTCGAAACCTGATTTTAAAATGAAATTTTTAAAATTAAAAAACATTCTTGAAGATTTCATTTTAGATTTAATTAGCCTAATGATTAAATTTATTCTGGTGTATTTCAGATATAAATTATATAGATTTGAAATCACATTTAATTTCAATTTCTTAAATTTTCTTAAAAACGGCCATTTTCTTAATCTTAAGAAATTTATAAACAAACAAAAATTTATTGATTTTAAAAATATTTCAAAAGATTTCTGACACTTTATTTTAGTAAAATTAGAAAATTGAAAGTTAACTTAAGCTGATTTAAAAAGAAATATTACTTATAGCATAAAAAAGTAATATACAACCAATTATTATCGTGTTCATCTGATCGAAGGTTTGACGGATTTGTGATTGATTTGGGGATGCCCAAAACCGACAATTTTCATAAATCTAAGTGAAGGAACAAAACTCTTAAATTACGTAACCGTTTCATAATAATGGCACTTTCAGTCTACCATACATGAAAATAAGGTAAAAATATAATAAATTAAAAATTACTTTTTAAAAAAAATAGCGTAACTACGTTTATTAATTTTTGCAATTTTGGACTCGTAAATTTTGTTTCCAATTAATTACTATATTACATTCCATAAACGTGCTAATACAGAATTTTACACGATTTTACACAATTTTACACGATTTTAAACTATTATAAATTATTAGAATTAAAATGTAAAAAAGAAAATGAAAAGATTCTTGTAAACATTTATTATTCATCAGAAAATGTTTATTTCTTCAGACAATAATGTCCTTAATATTTCTTATTTACAAAAACAATTAAAAGCTTTTCTAATTAAGTAATATCATAGTTTTATTGGATACTCTTTTTTTTTCAATTCAGAGCAGATTTCCAGTTAAATGGTATAAGTTTGAAAAAAAGTAGGTGATTTGCAATTTCTGATGACTCCTACTTTTAACAAAAAAAAAAACAAATTCCTTAAAAGGGAAGGTTCTGTGCGAAATTTAATGAAATTAATTAAGTGGGGGGTAAAACATTTAAAAGAAATTTTTTTACAAATATTTTCTAAAAAGAAACATTTCAAAAATAATTTCATTCATTTGTGAATAAGTTCTGAAAATTTCATTAAAATCGGACAATTATTTGGTTTGTACAAGAATTTTTCAAATTAATGTGTTTTTAACAGAAACAAAGCGCAAAAAAATCAATGTTAAACTTTGTAGAAGACGATGACGTAAACAAAACAAGCATTCTAACCAAAATTTCGAACCTGTTAAAAAGGATTTAAAAAATTTTAAAAATAATTAAAAAATTATTTGATCCTTCATCTTAATAATAATATCAACATTTTGACTATAAAACTTTATTTTCATTAAATTTCTGGCGTTTTGCATTACGCTATGCTGTTTTTCCCGTGAAAAAGTGGAGGTACCTACCTTTCTTCTTTCTTCCTCATTTCCTTTCACGTCTTTCTTACTAATAATTTTCTTTTTCATTTTCTTTCCTTCTAATTCTTGCACCAGTCGTTTCCTTCTTCTTTTTCTTACTTACTTTCTACATTATATCATGATATATACCCATATATATAACATTATATATTTGCTATACATAGATGTATTTTGGGTAATTGAATGACAAATTGAATATGAGATCTACGTTGCACATTTCATCACTCAAAAAAACATCATTAGAAGAATAATGTTTTTTTTTCTCGATGCAATCTAATGTATATGAAGAAGTGAGAGGATACAACAAACACCGGTTATCGTTTACATCGAGAAACGCTGAGGATACACGGACATTCAGCTTTAAATTTGAATTTTAATAATTTTCGCTTAACCCAGCCTACCTCAATCAACTTTCTTGCTCTTATTTTTATCGCTGTTATCTTTAATTATCTATCCTTCTAATATCCGTAATTTTGTCAAGAAAAGAGATATGTTGTCTGGTCCTGGACGTAAATTTACGGTGGAAGATTTCTAGATCAGTGCGCTTTCAATATAATTTTGCTTTAACAAATTACATTCATTTTTTTTAGTCCTTTCACTCCAAGCAAAGCAATAAAAACCCTAAAATGCAAGAGGTTACTGAGTATTAAAGATACGAGAAAAACTACTTTAAAGGAAAGTGGGCAATAAAAGAATAAGAAGTAAAAAGACAGAAGATTGACATTGCATTTAAATTTTCGAAGATCAAAGTTGACTGGGAAACAAGAAACCAGAAGAGAGTTCTTCAAGCGAGAAGTGTGATAGAAGAAACGGTTAGCATAGAAGTTACAGTTACATCTTGGCATTTCATCTGTAAATCGACGAGACTCTGCTCTCATTCTAGTACAGCACTTGAAATCATAAAATCTAGGTACCATCAAAACAATCACCATGAAATTATTTATATAAAAAACACAGGGAAACTAGGTTACGGAAATGGAAAAGGGACTGAAACTGAAATGCCAGGTCAAGACTAATAACATTGCAGATTTTTCTGTGGGTTTTATCAAGAATTTATAAATATATAGCAAGTGCACCAGACAGCAATATTCAAAGCGAAGACGAATGGTAGATTTATAAATATGTATGATATATTCTGTCGAGAAAAAATCCCTGGCAATAGACAGCTGAGACTTGGCAAATGATCCAATAAACTATTTCCACTTCATGTCAGCTGGAAACATTAGTCCGAGAAGGGCAATGAGTTACACTTCCGAAGGTTAGCCATGCTGATGGAAAGTAAAAATGTTCTTATTGATGATTAAAAGAAAGCAGTTTTGTTTTTAGAGCGTTAAAAATAACAAACCACTCCTTGTCCCATTTAACAACTGACTATAGGTCATTTTTTTAGGTCAGCTACGAATTTGACTTTATCGAACCGGTCAGATTTACTATTCCGGCACGAGTAAATCGTTGGATGATCAGTATAGATAATCGGGTTGAAAACTGATGACATAAGAAAGGTCATTTATGAAAATTAGAAACAACCTATGTCCAAGGATACAGCCATTCATTTGTGCAAAAATCTCTAGAAGAGTGGCCATTTGAGAGAGATTTCTTTTCGTGATTTATTAAAAAAAAAATCATTGTTTAAGTTGAAATTATGATATACTACTAATGCATAAATCATATAGTTTTTAAAATGTCCCTTTGTGTTCATATATTCTTTTGTACGAAAATGTATTGAAAGTGCGTTACTTTCTGAAAATTCTCACAGTAAATTTACGTCCAAGATCAAACAATACAGCCTTGTATTGACAAAATTACTGCTATTACAACTAGGATATTTCAAAACATTATTTTGTTTATTTGTATGACTGACTCTTACTCTTTTCTACTTAGTTTTAGAGCGTAGTATTTGCCTGATCTCAGGTTTTTCTGAGTAGCAGTAATTATGAACTCCGACCAAGAAAGCTACATCATATTATTAAACGAGGAGAAACTGGGGAAAGAGAGGGAAAGAGAGAAGTGGAATGGGAAAAGTGAGTTGGAAAAAGGGTGTAACGGGTGAAAGGTAGGAAATAAAAAGCTTGAGGAAGAATAAAAGAAAAACAGATGAAAACAAAAACAAATTACAAAAAGAGAGAAAGGGAGAAAAGCGTCAAAATTGCAATTCATTGCAATTCTTTATGGACAGATATAGTAAAAGAAAGATAAAAGAAAAAATGCAATAAAAATTATTTGCATGTTTTCGTATATGAAATGAATGTACATTTGCCCAACATTTCAAAGGATGAAGAGGCAAGGCTAATTTGAAGAGATAAGGAAAAGTAATAGAATTACAGGCAAATGGTTAGAGAAGAACAGAGTCATGAGACAATAAACAACATACTAGATCTTCTTTATTAATATTATTATTATCATTATTATTTTTATTCACTTCGTTCATTCTTTCATTCATCATTACACTCTCAATGTCTAATTTAGTGGTAGATGTAAAATATTAATATTTTATAAATTGTGATTGGTTGTTTCGATTTCTACGTCTTATCAACCCTTTGCCGATTATTTGAAATCAGAAAATATTTTTTTAGATAGTAAGTATTTTTGATAATGGTTTAGTGATACAAGATTTAGTAATTAATCCGTAGCTTGGAGGAGAAGAGGAGGCTGTTCCAAGGATATTTGCGCGTAAGTGTATAAAATGAATCCCATAGGAAGTGGAACTCAACTTTTCAATTCCATCACACCGCCCGCACGTCCAAGCTTACAGCAGCTGGTATTCATAAGCAGTCACCAATTTAGATATTGACCAAACTCAATGTTGCTTAACTTCGATGATCGTACGGGACCCCGTGTTTCAACGTGATGTAGTAGTAAGCCTTTAATTGTGATAATTTATAATATCATAATATGTTATAACAATTATCCTAATTATATATTTAAATGAAAACTTGGACAGGTAACGAAGGTTGAAAAGAATAAGAATGAGAGAATGAGAAGAAATAAACAAACCGTGAAAGAAATGCAGAGCCATGCTGGGATCGGCAACCTTTTGCCCGCTTTGGGTCTTAAAATCATTCAGTGTGCCAACAGCATACGTATTTTTATACAAGTCAAGGTCAATATACCTGTTATAAAATATATTTTATATAGTAATATATAAAATAATATGTAAACCGCATTAATAGAAATAAACTCTTTTAAAAGTTTTTTTAAGCATTTATTATGAATGGAAGACTTGCCCTTAGCCAATTGATCATACTTTGTTACTTTGAGTTTTACACAATTTTCTAAATGTGCAGGTGTTAGTCAACTTTGTTGTGGGCTTAACACTGATTTCATGTGAGAGATAATTTGCTCACAGGAATAAGTTGAACCAAAAAGCAGAAAGAAAAGCAAAAGAAATTTTCTTCAAGTAGATGAAAGATCTCGGGAGAGATGTCCAACAGTTGAGAATAGTAGCAGACTTTTCTCAATTTCCGTCTTCCAGATATTCCTTAGTCAAATAAATTGTTCCTTTGAAAATTACTTAGTGAGCCACATGTGGTACGCGTGTCGTAGGTTGCCGATCTCTGATTTATGGCATTAGTTGTCAAAAATCATGGAATTTCCACGAGTTCATTTGGATTGGATGACTTATAATTAGCGTATTCACCTACATTTATTTATATCTGCTGTAGAATAATTTTAACTGTCTTTAATGGGTCATTAATGTTGTAGAGGCATGTACTTCTTCAGTATATACATTGTGTGTATCTGTTAACTTAAGCCAATTGATTGAATGACCAGTAAATTGGAATCGAAACAGTTTTTTATAATGAATAACCACTAAAGTGAATGAAACAAGATATTATTGCAGGTCTATCTATAAGTAGAATAACTTATATATATATAATTATTTTTTTTTATTAATTTACATTGCGACACGGAAATTTCTATGTTTCAGATTTAAAGTTTTTATCTCGTCATCGATCAATCTCTGTATTAACTCGTTAATAAGCAAGCATATATTGTTTTCTATTTTCAAATGTAAATCATTTTCACCAAAATTTCCTAACATTGACTGATGATGAGATAAAAACTTTAAATCTTGAAACATAGAAATTTCCGTGTCGATATGTAAATTTACGCTCTACGTGTATTAAATACTTTTTTAAAACGTAAATGCCGGAGAACTCGGGATTTCAAAGCTGCCCTTTCTCTTTATTCGGATATTATTCATCCACATTCAAGCCTGTCTTGCAGCTCATCAGTGTGGCTAGACACATCCACTTGCTTCCAGCCGGGATCGAAACTCGGCCGATTTGATGTCAGTCAGAGTCCCCTACTCCCTAAGCCATAGGCGCATGGAATGAGAGAAGAGGAAATTTTAGCGTGTTGTATATATATGGTGTATACACACGCCACTCACAGAGAGAACTCAATTTATTACTGAAGAGTAAAGAGGTTTCTAATAAAATGTTTAATACCTTTTCAAAAATATTGATTAAAATCGCAACAAATGATCCAACATTTGTGTTTACTAACAAAAATATCAACAATGATCGTTATCTCGCTGAAATTAAAATCGATGATGTAAAGAAATGAAATTGAAAAAAAATCAGTCGAAACATCATGTCCTATAGAAAATAATTGCATTAAAATTTCAAAATTTTATTTCAAAAATGTATTTTATAACATGGGAGGCCCGCGTCAGTCAGCATGTGTCAAAGGTTAGTTTGTGAGGGGATATTTGTAGCATCGAATTATGACAACAACACAAATTTGCATTGACAAATCCAGACTAGAATCGTTTCTGTTTGTAAGTATGCGGTCTTGTAAAAAAAAAAAAATACTTTTTTGTAAACGAATATATATATATATATATATATATAAGAAAAAATTAAGGCAGACACGTTGTTTCATGGTAAATCGGATGTTTAGGCCTATTTCAGGCGAACCATCATCAACTTCCGTCTTTATTGTACAGAAGATTTTACACCCCCTCCAAAAAAAAAAAAAAAAAAACAGAATGAAAAGAAAGATCGCTCCCTTAAAAGAGAAAATTTAAGAAAAAATACATCATTACATCAGTTCGGCGAATACACACACACATTCATAGATAAGCATATATACACGCAACATATCAAAGTACACGCGTAAGAACAAATGTCAACCTAAAGATACATTATGCAAGTCAGTAAGACTGATGACACGTAGATTTGGAAAGTAAAAAAAGAGGGTTAGGTGAGTGAGGGAGAGAGGGGGGAGAGAG
Source organism: Ascarosepion bandense (assembly GCA_037127315.1). Lineage (NCBI taxonomy): Eukaryota > Metazoa > Mollusca > Cephalopoda > Sepiida > Sepiidae > Ascarosepion > Ascarosepion bandense. Next base: position 1,990,109 of record JBBBDQ010000789.1, on the reverse strand, counting down.
AACGTTAAAGTGAAAGGTAAGTATCTTATAGCGTAAACAAAAATGTAAAGAAAAGAGAAAAGAGAAATAAATTTAAATTTGAAAAAAAAGGTGATAGGAGAAAATGAAAATAAAAATAAATATTTTATATTAACGGTGAAAGGATAAGAAATTAGAGTCTAAAAACAATTAAGAAAATCAAATATATTAAAAAATATTTAAGAAATAATCAATCCGTTGTAATCACAACTACCACTATATAATAAAAATTATACTAATTATACAGTCAACAAAACAAATATAATACAAAATAAAGTTTAAAGAAATTGATTTAAAAGTAAGCCTAATTATTCTATTTAAATTTAGTTGTTTAAACTTAATTATTTAATTAAAAATAAAGATTACATATTAATAGTGAAATGATAAGAAATTGGAATCTAAAAGAAAAGAAGAAAATTTAACAAATTAAGATATAATCGTTGATCAATCTGTTTTAATCACAATTACCACCACACCACTATATAATCCAAATTATACTAATTATTTGGTTAACAATACAATTATAATACAATACAACGTTAATAATGTCGGAAAATTATTCGGTCAACGGTACAATTATAATACAATATGACGTTAATAATGTAAAAAAACATATATATGTAAACACATATATATGTACACAAACAACTCACACACACGTAAATGCGTACAGACATACTGACACGCATATATATGTACATACATATATGTACACACACACACACCCATATATATATACACACATACACCCGCAAAAACAAATATGTAAGCAATACCATAAACATATATAAACCCGTATACATAAAAAGTTATCGACACATATAACAATATGGTACAAATAAATGATAGATATTCCGTAAGATAGTGTGATGTGTGTAAAGGCTTCAGAGGAATGAATGAGGTGCTAAAAGATTAACATAATTTAAAGCGGGTCCTATGTCGACATTTAAAAACTAGTTCCCTCCTCGGATTCCGCAGGTCCAATTGATTTTTGTGTTTGATAATAGTGAATTTTTCCTCCAGGCATAAGTAACAGCAATCTTTGAAGTTGGTAGGTGTGTTAGATTTTTTAACCATATTCCATTTAATCATAGGGGTATGGTCGTATAAACGTTGTTTCCAAGCACCTGCTGAAATACCAATGTAGTATTTCTTCAAATTTATATTTTCTTTTGGGTATATCATATCTTGATATACCACCCCTTCTGTCATACATTTTCCACCCATAGGACACTCATTTTTATATATATATATATATATATATATATATATTATCATTCAAGATATCTTTATATATATATATATATATATATATATATATATATATATTATCATTCAAGATATCTTTAAAAAGTTAATTATTGCGAACACTCTATCACATTAAATGTAAATTATAAAGAATATAAGAAAAGCTCAAATACATTTACTATTTTTTGGTCAATATATTTGCTAAAAATAATTATTATGATATTTAAAGAAATAAATATTCGCCGTGAAAAAATAATCAAAATACCAAGTGTTTCTTTAATATTTATTAAGTGAAAGTTGTGTTATGTCATTTATCTTTTCTTTAAGATTATGTTCTCGTCTTTCTATAAGAAAACACACGATATTGTTCGAAATTTTAATCTTTGGTAACCATTAAACATAAGAAGATTGGCTCAGAGAGATAATAAAATACTCAAAAATCATTTACAACTCCTTGATTCGTTCGAGAAACATATTTCTGAATTAAGATAAATTCGCTTTGTTACTTGAAAAACAAACTCAGCCTTACAAGAAATTACCAATCATACAAACGCAGAGGGAAATAAACTTCGTGCTTCGTATATATGTAAATTAAGTATAGAACCATTTCTTGAACCGGAACTGATGAACAGTTTCAATCTTGTGTGTCAGCCATGTTAAATTGTCGTGTTGATCGGCGCTATCAAATGACGTTGGTTTCTATGTTTGTGCCAAGAAGTGGCGGGAAAAAACGGGATTAAGGCTGAGAAGGAGTAAGGGAAGGGGTGGTCATACATTGCTTCTTTACGCCACTTTACCCATTCTTAGTGAGGGGGTTGTAGGCCAAACATAGTGATACGGTGATTAGCGTGACCAACAAGCTGGTCTTTTTGTGGAAGGTAAAAACGCCACTCTGAAACGTTTCATTACGTTTCTGACCGAGATGCCATACAGGAGTTGGGAAGGCTAATCGCCAATGGGCGGAGGAAGTCAACAAGGCGCCGGACGCTATCTTGACGCACCATTTTTCCCGCTTTTTGCCAATTGCTTGTAACTTGGGGTCAGCAAAGTTCAAAATACAATATATTTTCTTTCTCTTTTCTTTTTCTCCCACTCTCAATTGTGTGTCCTACGATTATGAATAATTACCTTTCTTTTCCTCTCTGGTATTTTCACTTTGGTTGCCCAGTGTTTCCTTCTTTTTCTGTTAAGTTTGATAAAATTCTTCTTTCTCCTTCTCATTTTTATTCATTCATTAATTTCTTCTGCTCATTTTTTAGCTCTGCATTTTTTGCTTTCGTAAATGTTTCTTTTTATTTTGATTGATTTATTTTCCCAACTCGCAATTTTCTTCCATGATTCTTTCCCCTCTTTATTGATACCGTTTTTCTATTCAAAATTTACCGTCTCTATTTGCATCTTGAATCATTTCAAGATATTTCTAATCCCAAGTAAGGAGGAAATCCCCAAAATATTTATTCATTATATTTTCTCATTTTCTACATAAAAAGGTTTTTCTTTGTAAAAAAAAGAACATATTTTATCTTATCTAAATTCACCGCCAGTTAGAGCGGCCATTGTGAGTTCAATCTGATGTGTAGTGAATTTGATCTCCTCTGACCCTATACAAATCTACCAAAAGATTATTTAATATATTAAACAAAAATTGGATGTGCGTGTAGCGTAGGTTTTAATATCACGGAAAGTCCAACCCAGTTTGCTGCGTTCACTTTTGCACTAATACCTTTGAGAAAGCCATTAATTAACATCTTCCCTTGCTATTTAAGCAGAGTAGACTGCACTCTGAATTAAAAACTGCTGAAGGCATCAGAAAACCCATTTCATTATATTTTTAAAAAACCATAGCTTTTCACAGGTAATAAAGAAAAGGGGGGTGGAAAGCCATCATCGACTACCACCTGAAGAGACGGGTCATTTTTTTAAAGGGGATTCTTTGTAATTTCAGTTGCCTTTTACCAGGTTGAGAGAAGTTTAGTAACGGTAGAGATAAAAAGATGAACAGATATACAGACGTCGTTCTATGGTGACGTCCTATAATAATAGCATCAACAACTATGACGAAACTGTTACCCTCGTCCACATTCCCATCTGCGTGTCTTCGCCTCATTAAATAAGGGTAACCGACTCGAGAATGCGACCCGGAGTGAGTGCGTTTTAATTAAGTTGAATACCAATAGGACAAGAGAGTTAAACGAAGCAAAACTTTGCTGCCTGCTTGCCTGTTGGTCGGTCGGACAGTCAGAAGGACAAGGCAGCTAGCGATGAAGCATTAAGATCTCGACAACATCTCACCTCTTTCTCTCTCTTCGATTACTACCGCACGACGTAAGACTTTAACGACCAACGCTTAAATAAAGTGACTCTCTTTTCCTAGTCTTATTTTCTTTCTTTCTTTCTCTCTCTCACTCTTGCTCGCTCGCTCGATCTTTACTGTCGTATTTGTTGAGATTCTTTGGCTGTGATTTACAACGCTTTTACATGCTTGCCTAAATTCTTTGAAACGTTCACACATTGAGTTGAGCGCTGACTCGGCCTGGCTACGATTTAGTTTAGTCGGGTCAGATCGAGTTGACGCCATATCCGCTTGCCACCAAGTCGAGACGCAACAAATATTTATTTCTCTCTCATAGCATCTCAATCTCTCTCTCTCTCTCTCTCTCTCTCTCTGTACACACACACACACACACACACACATATATATATGTGTGTGTGTGTGTGTGTGTGTGTGTGTGTGTGTGTGCACGTGCGTATAAAGGATGCTCCGAAAATAATACATGCTTTGTTGTTTCCACGGAACTGCAACAGATACAGGGCGCTTAATAATAACAATGGCTGATATTATATATATATATATATATATATATATATATATACCGACCATTATTATTATTATCATTGTAATATTTTTCCTCTTTACTGATTATATCTGAGAATATTTACTGACTCATATTTATATACAATTCTTTCAGGAAAAGTGAGATTAGGATAAAATCTTTTTTATTTCTAATCTCACACTTCCTGAAAGAAATACATGTCTGTGTGTGTCTGTGTGTCTATGTATGTATGTGTAGTTTGCGTGTGTGTGTCTGTGTATGTGTACATGAGGGTTGATCTGAAACTATGTTAACTTAATATGTCAAGGTAGAATTACAGTAGATTGTCAACTTACCAATATTATAGATTATGTTTTCAGCTAAACGCTATTTTCCAAATATTAATTACAATTTCACCTGCATGTCGCGCTCACAGAGATATAACTATACCAGCTACAAGCCAAAAAATATTATTAGCGGGAAAATTAACTTTACCAACATCACTTTTTAGGTTAACATCATTTCGAATCAACTCTCATGCATTCACACAAACATGCACACGCACACAAACACACAGCCTATGGGGCGTAAGACAAGTATGTGTTTTCTCACCCGATCCATTCAACCTGTACAGCGAAGCGATTATAAGAGAAATAAAAACCTTGCCAGGATTTGTAATTGGCGGCCACAATCTCAATAATATAAGATACACAGATGACAGGTTGCTGATAGCAGACACGGAAAAGAAAATGCAGGCCCTTCTACAGAAGGTAGCAAAAGAAAACGAGAAGAAAGGACTGAGAATAAACTTCGAGAAAACTGAATGCATGGTCATCAGTATAAAGAAAGGACCACTATGCCAACTACAAGTCGGAGAAACTAAAATAAAACAAATAAAAAGAAATTTAAATACCTGGGAAGTGTTCTGTGAGAGGATGGAAAGTGCGACATGAAGAACCAAAGACTCATTGGCATGACCAAGCACGCATTTCAGAAGCTAACCAAAGTACTGTGAGAAAAAAAATCTAATTGGAAACAAAGAAAAGCGTGCTGGATTGTTATGTAATATCTGTTCTTCTGTGTGGAAGTGAATGTTGGATTATTTCATCAAAGACTAAGGAGAAACTTGAGGCAACAGAAATGTAGTTTTACAGAAGGATGTTAAGGATACCACCATGGACGGAACACGTGAGCAATGATGAAATGTTGGAAAGGATGCAAATGAGAAGAAAACTGATACTTAACATCAGGAAGAGACAGATGAGGTTCCCGGGACACGTAATGAGGAAGGAGGGTCTAGAGAATTTAATACTCACGGATAGAAGGAAAGCGAGACAGGGGAAAGCAGCACGAGACATATTTGAGAGGCCTGAGCAACGTATGGCGGAGCGGGGTTTGTAAAAGATACCAAAAGAAAATATATTGAGAGCGACAAGAGACAGAGTCAAGCAGAATGATCGCCTACGTCCTGAAGAAGCACGGCACATGACGAAGTTTTATTATTATAAGTCGCCTGAAGATACCGAAAGATTGAAACCTTGGTTGCGGAAATAGCTTATTTTTAAATTATATATATACACCAGCTTGTCTGAACATTTTAGCATGTGATGGGTTAATTGTTTCAAAAACTGGTTTGAAAATTTTTGGTATGTCTTTCATCACTCTACTGGGAGCCCTATCTAATTCGGATATGGTGGGTGGGTCGTATTAGAATGCCTGCTTTGTGCGTTTTTGGTATACTCACATTATACCGATTAACTTTTACTATGACTTACTTTCAAGATAACTCATGGCCTTTATATATATATATATATATATATATATATATATACATATATTAAATATAGGGTGATTAGCCGATTACGGTACCATGGTTTCAACCGTTCGGAATCGTATGTATTATTGTATTTCTATTAAATATTTTGAGTAATTCAAAATATTTAAGGAAGTTTTTATTAAACAATTAGAAAAATATTTTCCCTATGTTAAATATTTTACTTCTCATTTAAAAGGTGAGTTAAACCAAATAATATTTTGTTTCCTCGTATTATTCTTCATTTGTTTGTGCATTTGAGGTTTACAAATCATTCAAGTAATACTGTTTCTTTCATTAAATTTGGGTTTTCATCACATATGAGTAAGTGATTTAACATCCACTTGATCTTTGAACTGAGCTGACAGAATAGACATACATGCATGTAGATGCGTATTCGGATTTTGTGCAACACTTTCCGTTGTACGTTACTTATCACACACTTAGTTAAATGTCTGCACCAACTTAGTTTTGACATTCCAGGTATGTAGCTTGCAACTTGAGCTGCCAATTATAAATTTCGTCTTCTTAGCGTTAACCCATTAATAACTACAGTAAAATATGGTATTAATTATAAAACACGCTTAGCCAATCATGTCTCGAAAGAGACATGACTGACAGGACAGAAGATTTTCCCGTAGTAGGTTGCCATAACTTTCTGCAAAAGACTGGTTGCTAACCAAGGCTATAGAACGCAATCTATCCTGCTATTTAACCCACAGCCCAAAGAATAAGCGACTGATTCATACCTTTTCCAAGGGTATTTGCGCATAAGTGAATGCAACGAATTCAACTGGAATTGGTGCGTCACTACCAGATCCAAGTATTCAACTCATGCCCACTAGAATTAAAATATCATAGAAATGTTGTGTCTTTAATAACATCTATATCAACCAAGATGAGAACAATAGTTCGAAATAATACCAAGATATTGAAAATCACTCATATCAGAAATAAATACTAAAAATTCTGAAAAGTGGCACGAGCCCACTAACATAACCAGTTGTCAAAACCATCTGAGACTGATACACCGCAAATGTTGGTTATACACGTGTTATTATCATCTAGTGGTCATGAGTTTAATCCTTAATCGTACTTCAACCGTTGTGGCTAATAAAGAATGATCCGCTATGCAGTTGAGATAGTAGAGTATTTGTCCTCTAATTCCAGGGATTAGTGTTTAAGTAGAATGATTTCAACTGTTGATGTCCAGAGCTTTATTTTGAAAGATTAACGCAGCATATTCTCCCCAAACTGTTACAATTGTCACAGATTAAATTAAGCATTCATTTTCAGTGAATGTTGGACATTTTCTTTACAGATCAAGATGAGAATTGAAACGTCAGAGATGCGGTTCTACCAACAAATGCTGAAAATACCACAGACGGAGCACATGAGCGACAAGGAAGTCTTAAGGGAAACAGAAATAACAAGGAAGCTTATACTTACAACGAGAAAGAGACGTATTGAATAGAAAAAGAAGTTGATGAATCAGCAAGTTATTTGCTTGAGGAGATTGAGTCTGGCATAACAAGGACAAAGAGGAATAGTCAAGGTCATAAATTACAGAGCAACAAAATATAGAAAGTTGTAAAGAGCTTTGGTCAGCTACACCCTAAAGTGATCAACCAGTGAGTTAAGTGCCATACGTAATACACGCTTGGATGATCGTGTCTCTTTCGATCCATGACTGATTTTCGGAAGTAGGTTGCCATTTCATTCTGGTGTAGACTGGTTGCTAACCAAGGCTATATAATCCAATTTGTGCTGCTATTTAACCCATATCTAGAGGGAGAAAGATGGATTCATACCTTTCTTAAAAGTATTTGTGTGTAAGTGAATACAAATGGAATTCGAACTCGTTCCGAGCCGATACTGCACCACAACCAAAATAATAAAAGAAAAAACATATATTGGCTTAACGTAGGCATTTCTTACGTTACGTTTCTTTATAAAAAGTGTGCGGTTAACCAGCTGAGACTAATTATGAGAATACGTAAACGCAAAGCAAAAGGTCTGCTGGTTCATTTTTTACTCGTGACTGTATATTTTTCAAAGACAAAATCTATGGTATTATTAAACAAGGACGATTCTAGCCCTTCTTAATTAGTATGGGACTAGAAAAACGTTTGATGGAGACATTTTCTTAAATTATAAATGTTCTTTCGAGCGTTTACACTGCGGGGCTTAATAACTCCGCTAAAGAAAAACCATTGTTAATTTTAACTAATAAAAAAATCCGCCCATTCGTGCACCTGGGCAAAATCGAAGATTTGACACTGGAAACGATAGAAATGCAAACCTTCAGATAAGTGGGACTGTCAAGCAGTAATTACTCACAATAGCACCCCTACTCTAATGTTCACAAAAGCCCAAAGCCTAATTGCGAGCTGATATCTTTTTTCTATCCCGACACCTGACCAATATTGTATTGAGGAAGACTTTAGGGCGTTAATGATCGATTAACACCGTTTATCGAATGATTACTTGTTAGTCTGCTTCACTTCACATTCAGTATCGTCTCTTTGGTGCCCTGAATGGCCTGCATCAACATGAAGCAGCTTACAGAACATGACATACAAGAAATGATTTTTATGTTCTTATGAATGAACTCCCACTTTTATAATCGTTTTTTCAATGCTTACCTAGAAGATTTGTTTTTTCCCTTCTCCTTAATGCTTCTTCTTCTTCTTCTTCTTATTATTATTATTATTATTATTATTATTATTTATTGAATTTTCACACCAACTGATATCTTTCACTGGAGATCAAGTGACAGTAAGGCTCCTAAATACTCCAGCATTCATCTCAATCTGTTGATTTCTGTAATGTTACCGTCAAATTAATTTCTATTCTTTTTCTGATACCAAAAAGTTTCTTTGGGACTATTTCAAACGTGCCAATAACACATTTTTCACTCATCTAAGAAGGTTTAAAAAATTTCAGCTTTTACCACGTGATCTGCTGAAAAAGGTTAATATCTGTTACCGGACAAATTTTCTTCTCATTATTTAGGATGGTGAGATTAGAATGGCGATTGTTTGAATTAGATAATCTCCATTGTTTTTCCTAAAAATCTAAAAGTATCTTTAAAAATCAGTTCCTGTTCATGAATTATTAATATGCATTTGTAAAGAATGGTGACTACTACTAATAATAATTATAATAGTAATATTTAATAGTAGTAGTAGTGGTAGTACTTTTGTTTGCTTTCTGTTCAGTACAAACCCTTACCAAGTTATAACACACAGCATAGGGCAAGGCAGGGTAGTAAATATGCATTAGGTATGCACTAAAGCTTTTCTTTGTCTCTTATTTAAATATTTTCACGGTACTTATTTTGATGAGCTTTCTTCGTTGGTACCTGAATCTAATTTAAGCGCAATACTAGATGGGCAGCTAGGTCTCATCTGTTGAAAGTGAACAGTGGTTTTAAGGGGTCTATTAGGTATAACAGTAGATTGAAGGGATCACATTTTTCACTTTCAATTTAAAATTGTTTTATATTTATGTCATATCTAATGACACTGCTATATCTATGAGAAGGCATCTTTTTGTCACTCAGTTAAATGCCATATGTTATACACGCTTTGGGCGATCATGTCTCGAAAGAGACATGACTGAGTGGACAGAAGATCATCCCGCAGTAGGTTGCCATTACTTTCTGCAGTAGACTGGTTGCCAACCAAGTCTATAGACCCCAATCTATCCTGTTATTTAACCCATAACTTGAGGGAAGAGATGGATTAATACTTTTGACAAAGGTATTTGCGCGGAAGTGAATGCAAGGAATTCAACTTTTTGTAGTAGAATTTAATCATGATGTCTGCTCTGTTAGCTTTCATATGTCTGTCTGTATATTATTATTGTTGTTCTTGTTTGCTATGATATTTCATATGGGTTTTTGATATATGACTTAATTTATGCGTATATATATATTAGTTATAATGGCAGGAAGAATGTTTAGAGAAAGTTAGTCGATGGATGTATTTTATAGAATGTAAATATAGTAGGCCGATGAAAAAGTGTGAAAAATAAAGAAGGCTGGATAAAATAGCATTACAACGAAAAGAACGTTTAAAGTCAGAATTTTCGGGGACACTAGCAATCCATTGCTCTCTTCCTTGTTTCTAGCGAAATTGTCCTGTTTCTGAACACTTTGCTCAACTTCTGGGTTGCTTCCTTCGCCATGCCGATTCGCCTTCGGATCTCTGTGTCGCACGTTCCGTCTTCTGTTAGAACATTTCCCAGGTATTTAAATTTTTGTACCTTTGATTTTAGTATCCCCCACCTGTATTTGGTATTTTGGGTTGCCCTTTTTGGTGATGACCATGCATTCGGTTTTCTTGCAGTTTATTTGTAGTCCTTCCTTGTCACTCTCTTCAGCTACCTTATGTAGGAGGTCCTGTAGGAGGTCCTGTAGTTTCCTTTCTGTGTCTGCTATCAGTACTGTATCATCTGCGTACACTATGTTGTTTAAAGTGTGGCCTCTGATGACGAATTCTTGCATAACTTCTAGGGTCCTCAGAATAGTTTCGATGTAAAAGTTGAGTAGATCCGGTGAAAAGACACATCCTTGTCTTACGCCCCTTTCTATCTTTGCATATCTGCTGAATTCGTTACCTGTCCGTATGCAGTCGGTTTGCTGCCAGTAGAGATTCTTGATTAATCTTAGGTCTTTTCCAAATATGTATAGGCTGCCGAGCATCTCCATCAATTCTTTGTGGCGTATTTTGTCAAACACCTTTGCATAATCGATAAAACATAGGTACAAGTCCTTCTTCATTTGTATTGCCCTTTCGGAAAGCATCCTAATCATAAATGTGGCATTCCTTGTTCCAGTGTCTTTGACAAACCCGCACTGTTCACGGCCTATTTCTAGCTTGATTTTGCTTCTCGCTCTATTCATTGGGATTCGGACGATCAGTTTTGTTATATGACACATTAAACTGATGGTTCTGTGGGGTTCACACTCGTTTGCCTTTGGCTTCTTAGTGCTATGAAGATCGACTTGCTGAGGTCGTTTGGTATTTCGCCACTATTATAAATCCAATTTATTATTTCTGTAATTCTCTCTATACCAAATTCTTCCAGGGCTATCAGCAGCTCTATGACTATGCCGTCTGGTCCAGCTGTTTTGTTTCTATTCAGTTTGGCTATTGCAGATTCCACTTCAGACTTTAATATTTCCGGTCCGTTCTCATCTTTGTGTATTATCGGTTGCTCTATCCTGTTGTGGAAAAGATCTTTTATATATTCTTCCCATCGTTGGATTGTTCTGTCTCCTATATGATTGCTCCATCCTTGAATTTTATGCATCCTGTTGAAGAGCAGGTTTTTGTCCTGTCAGTTCTCTTATCTCTTTATGCATGTCTGCTTTATTGGTTTTGCTCAGTCTCTCTACCTCTGCGCATTTGTTGTTGAGACATTCCTCTTTAGCCTGCCTGCATTTTTTCCTTATTTTCTTGTGTAGTTTCCTGTACTCAATTCCATATCTTGACATTATTTTCTGTCTCCTTTGTGTCATGTCGAGAATCTCTTCAGTCATCCATTCGTTTTGTTTTTCTGCGCCTGATTTCCTTTGGGGTAATGTTGTTGTCACTATTGCTTCCTTTAGTGAGTCCCATTTCGAGTGTCATTTTCCAATTTGTTCTTCGTATTTGATTTTCACGCTGTTAGTGTATTCTTTCTGTAGGTGGCGGTCATTCACGAGCGTGTTGTATTTCAGTTTTGGCGGTATTTCAGAGCAACGGGGGTTGTGACCGGCGCTAAAAAAGAGATGACGAATTCACGTACTAGCCGAAGTCTTTGCGTTCACTTTCGCACAAATGCTATTAGGAAATATATATATCCATTTCTTCAACGCTCAGCTATGAGCTCTCTAATTTTGGTTGGTAACCGGTCTAGCAGAAGGAAATCCTAAATTCAAACCTGAAGAATTCTATTTGGAGACTTTGTGCACACAATGAAGTATAGTTCTTTCGAAAAGTGGTTATACACAAGCATTCACCACTATAATCAAACAGAATTATGTGTATGTGTGCGCGCATGTGTGGGTGTGTGCGTGTGTGTGTGCGCTTATGTATGTGTAAGTTGCTTACTATGCTGATCAAGTTCGTATTTCAAACCAACTTCATTAGCTTAGGAGTGTTTCTGCGTTATATGAAACTAAGTTCTCTTTAAATTTAAATATTAGTATCGATATAACTCTGTCTTTTCAGATCTATCTGTCTGTTTTGATCTATATTAGCTACTTTTTTGTCTTTCTTCTGTAGAAGAAGAAGTAATAAAATCACTTCAAATCGACCTGTTAAATTTCAAATGTTGCTAAATGATCATAAGTCACTTCCTTTCTACAAAAAAACTAAGAGATTATTTTTCATGCATCTAATATTTATTACTTAAACGTTATTTTTGCACCTAATATAATATGCATTAAATGTAATATGCACCTTATGCTTGCATAACGCATGAAACTCCGAGTTCTGCCAGCGACCTAGGAAAGTATGTATATTTATTAAAATATATAAAATATCTCTGTTGATACTACATTGAGAATTGTTTTCTTAACACCTGAATAATAATATTATGTAACACGTATCCTGACCCCACTAGACCGATGTACTACACATGACCGGCCGTCGGTCCTGTATGGTCCAGTATTACAGATTAGGCCAGAGCCTTCGGTTCCAAATGTCGATTTGATGACACCCTCTAGTCACGTTATTTTTTTATCCTGGAGAGCAGCTATCAGATCGTAGAAATCCGAAGCTTTTAGTTAGTCCACCTGCAAGTTCGTCGGGTGAGAATTGGGTTAACAGAAAAATAAATATAAGTAAGTCGATTCTAATTTGGAAAGTAAAAGTTTTTATATATAAATACAAACAAAAACATCCTTGTTGCAAAAGTTGAATGTCTGTTGAATATAAACTATAACCAAACAGAACAAAATACTTCAAATAATTTCTATAAAGAAGAGATATGGCTTTCGTTTAACCCTTTTTGGTTCGTTCTTAGCGCATCTACTCCAACCGTCGACATTCCTTTTCTCAGTGGTAGCAATAAGGGCATTTCTATATTAGCGGAAGTAATTTGCTTCTTCTGTCTTCGTATCAGAAACACACACAGCAGACGTTTTCTTCAACCTCTGACGTCACTCAACTCAGTTCGACTGCAAAACACCAAATCCTCTTTTGGCGAATCACTGCCAACTTAATCTCGGACCCAAGTGCCTCCTCGGCAGCCCACTACCAAATCACTCTAACAACTTATGGTCTGCCTTTTTATTGAAAAAAAAAACGGCGTCACATGTGATCCGGCTGTGACCCATCTCCTGACACGAGCAAGACTCGTGACAGGCATTTTTATTACTTATCCATCTTGCCTTTTGCATTGCTTATAAATAAATCTTCGCCAACCCGATTTGAAATTAAAAATCTCAAAGAGAATCCTTTAATTTTATCCATTGGCTGTCTTAGGTTTCATATATCATTGTTTTAGATTCTTTCCTATTAAGAGTTTTGAGACACTTTGAAAAGATAGTGTTTTCTGTTTATAGATAAAATTAACATTTCAATTAATAGTCTGCTACCTTTTGTACACTTAAAAAAGATTGCATTTCGTGTTGTAATTTATCTTCCCGTAACATTACTAATATTTCAAAGCCTTTACGGCCTATCAACTTGTTGGTTATTCGAAGAGGACTCTCATTTTTTTCTTTCTGTTTTATGGCATATCCACCTTTCTTAATATTACTAACATTATTTTTATTTCACAGATAATATCGCCTTTACCACAAATACACATGTGTGTACCCTCATATGTATATTTATTAATTCACATAACTATATATATATATATATATATATATATATATATATATATATATATATATATATATATAAACCAGCATACGAAAAAGCGCTCAATGCACACCCAAATCAAATGAACTGGATATGCAGAGCTAACAATATGTTAAAGAACAGTCCACACACTACTTACTTGCTACCCAGGTTTCAACCACGCAGGTTTCATCAGGCAAGCAGACGTCTGCATGTTCAAAGTTGCTTGCTTATATACCCGGCTGCCGGAAACTCAACTAAAAGAGTGGTACCTCCTTTCGCCCACGCCTGACGGACGAGGGGGTAAACCTCCTCATGCCCATGGCTGCCGGAACTCCCACAGAAGGGAAGGTAAACACACACTAACGCCCTTAGCCAGGTTCGTATAATCCCAAAACATATTTTTTGAATGTCTATGCCCGGTCATACCTTCAGACCTTTCCTTTAATAAATTTTTCTGGGCCTTATATATGACAATAACCAGTTTTTCCGCCTTGCACAACACACAACTCTTGTCAACAACCTGTCCATTTGAGATACAAATCTCAGCATTATACACTACACCTTCAATTTTACAAGCACTATCTAGCGGGTTATTGCCCTTTGCCCTGCAGTTACATGAGTTACTACCATTTTCATTTCCATCGCTTTTAATATATTTCAGCTCAAATAGTCTTCATTCTTTTAATTTTGTATAAAGTTTTAAGATGAAGCATTTTAATTCTTCTTATGTCTTCGGCAGTTTCTTCTGTCTTTGGGTAAAATTTCAGTACATATCTTATTCGAGCTTTTAGAATGTGATTTTTCTTTAAAATTTATTTTTCATTTTCTCAACGATAACACCACAGAATCACAGAAATGAGTGTAAAAGACTCTTAAAAGTAGGTAAGAAGTTAATGAGGTGACTCATTCACATAGAAAGTGACCAAGTATACAAAGCTACAGCTATTGCCCATAAGGCAGTTGTGTGCCTACTACTTCCAGTGAGTAACGCTACACTTTAATGGCATCATCGATATCTAAAGAACCGAATAAACAATTATCACTTGATCATTATGAGTACGTACAAACGTAATTTAGGAGCAAGAGCAATAAAAGTTGAAGTATTTGAAATCAGTTGAAACAGAAAACCAGATAACTGATGTCTTCTTGACTACTTGTTATGTTTTGATTATATATACATTTTTATAACAACTTCACGCTTTGTTTTGGGGCTATTATTCTGTTCTTTTTTTTTTTTTTTTTTTTTTGGAAGGAGTGACAGTGCGCTTCCTTGTCCTGCTACACGCACTTCGCTTTGCACCACTGATTTGTTTCGACTTGAACAATAACTTTCTGATATTATTCACGTCTGATTATTAAGAGTAGCTTTTTTCTGCTCTTAACCTCTACTTGACATTACAAAATATTCATTCGAAAAATAGAAAAAAAACAAGAAGATAAAATTTAAAGATATAGAACTATAAAACAATATACGCTTAAGAAAAACTCAAAATAAGAAACATGGAAATCAAAACAAATGAGGACAGTAGTCGGAATAATATATGGTATAATGATAGTATTTTATATAAGAACTTCAGACCCATCTAGGAAGGGCGTAGAGGGCAATAATCAGAAAGTTGTGATCAAAACAACAAAAATAAAGATAACAGTTTGAATAATGTGCAGTATAATGTAAATTCTTCAATCTCAGAAATTTAATCAACTATAAAAAAAGCTCAGCAAAAAACATTTGCATTATAATTCATTCTTCATCCAAAGAAAACGAAAAAACTCAAATTAGTTTAATTCTTTATTCGTTAATTAATTTATTAATTTTCTTTTTCATGATTTAATTTACAAGAGACATCGCTCGATTTTTTTTAAACGTCCCCATTCATCCTCAAGCCATTCGGCCTGGAAAGAGAATTTGAAACTGTCAAAAAAGAAAATAAGCCCAGCTTAATCTTTGGGACTCGTTTCCATAGTCTGATGAGTTTGAGTTGAGACCATTTTCACATTTCTGGCCAATAAATTAGTATTTTATTCTTTATTCAAACTTTTTTTTCATTTGCGTGCAATTTCGCCAAATATAAGCGACACTGAAATTCGATTTTTGAAAAGGAAACATTATACACAGTAAAAAGTTTGCAAAGAAAAAACTGATCAATTTTCAAAGATTTATGATTTATACATTGACAAAAAGTGTGGGTGTACATATGCGGGTGTCAATACAAACACACACGAACACACTCACGTACACACACACACACACACACACACACACACACACACACACACACACACAATGAAGGTATTCAAAAGGTGCGCAACGGTTCATATGCACCTTTTACTAAAATTACACAAGTTAAAAGAACCGGTTCTTAAATTCACTTGGCCATCATAAATTCATCAAGAAAAAGGTTTGGCGATTTAATAAAGTAAGAGAGAACAGGTTCCTAATTTCATAGGCGAAAAAGCGTTGGTGTAAAGATAAGAGAATCCGTTCATAAAATAATTGAATCCGACCAATATATATATATATATATATATATATATATATATATATATATATATATATATATATATTCAAGTTATCAGATTGTGACGATTGTGCTACAACGGTCAAAACTCGGAGTAGCAGTAATTCGAGTAGATTTTAGTAAATTTTTATATTTAGTCTCTGCCAATTTTGAATTGAGCTATCAGTTTATTTTATATTTTGTGATTTAATATTTGAGATTATTATAAGCTTTGAGTTTCTTCATGGCGCGGCAGAAATAAATCCAACATATACACCCCCCCCCCACATAATGGGGAAATATTAGAAGCAGTGGTGTCTTCATCTAGCGAATGTCTTCTGGGAGGTATATGTACGAGATAGTTCTACCGCATCCATCCTGCATTTTATAATTGCATGCATATATATATATATATATATATGTATGTATGTATATGTGTGTGTGTGCGTGTGTGCATAAATTTCCATCATTATATATAGTGATGTATATGCGAGGATAAATTTATGACTATCAATATATGCATAAATATGAATGTGCATGCCAATATGCATATATGTTTGCATATATGTAAGCTTGACATATATGCATTTATATCACTCAGCATGTTTATACATATGTATCAGTAAACCTATATATGAGAAAGAGAGAGAGAGAGAGAGAGAGAGAGAGAGAACGCGTTTTTCATGTATGTATGAGATGTTATCCATTAATATTTTGACATGATCAAACTCCCCGATCATTGATATAACACATATCTCTCTCTCTCTCTTTCTCTCTATATATATATGTATGATAAAATAAAGATAGAACAAATAGGACGCGTATCTCAACCTTCAATGCTTCCTTTTATTAAAGCTTCTTCAGAGAAATAAAGGAAGTGACGCAGAATACCGGTATATTAGCATTTGAGGTTATTTCTTATTGGTCATATTTGTGTCACGTGTATTAAAGCAATAGATGATTTTAAAATATATGTGCAAGGGGTATTTTAGAAAGTAAAGTGTGTAATAGTGTATGTGTGTGTTTGTGTAGAAACGCTTGTTTGTTTAGGTGTGTGCTAGATGCTGACGTTTCTTTACAAACACATACATACACTATTACACTACCGTCCAAAATATTCCTCACGAATATATTTAAAAATTATCTATTGCTTTAATACACGTATCTGATCAATAAGAACTAACGCCAAATCACAGCCATACCAGTATTCTGTGTCTCTTTTCATCTTTCTCTCGATCTCTGAAGAAGCTTTAATAAAAGTGAAACATGTTAGATTCAGATACGTTTCCTATTTTGTTCTTTTTGTATTTTATCATCTTGTCGGATTCCAATTCATATATTCAACTTTATATATATATATATATATATATATATATATATATATATATTAGATATGGCTCATAGGCAAAGTAAATCAAGTTCTGTTGATTCTGTTTCACCTTCCATTTTTATTTGAATTGACTTTTCTGTCAGAAAGTAAAAATAAATAAAGACCTCCCGTCATACACAAGCCCGCTCATTTACAAATCTCGATATATTAATATGAAACAGTGACGTAAAAGTTTTGTATTGTCCTTTCATTTTTATGGTTTAGTAAAAACAAAAAAAAATTATTGAATGTATTTGCATGACAAGTGGAAATGTGGTCGAGTGGAAAGGAGTTCATATTTCACAAAACTTCGAAAGAAAGAAAAAAAAATTATGTATTAATAATCCATCGTGCTTTTCTTTTTTCTTTTTATTTTCAGAAACAAAGTTCTGAAGAGGCGAATCGCAAAAATTTGGCTCTTCCGTTAAATGTAGCATTTCATTCTTATTTTTTCTTTTCTTTTCTTTTTCTTTTCTTCTTTTTTTTTTGCGACTGAGTTTCCGTAAAATTTTTCCGTTTCGCTTTCACGCCCTTTTGGCAACACAGGGAGCAATCGTCAGTATTCATTACCCAAAAACAAATTTAATAAATTAATCCAGGATTCAACTTTTCATTTCGTTGAGAAATACAAAGCGTGGCGAAAGGGCGACAAATTTGCATATCAAAACAAGAACCAATCACTTAAAAAAAGTTTCAGATATATTTTAGAATCATATGAGATGATGATGATTATAATGATGGTATTGATGATGGTGGTTCTAGATTCTAATATTGAGCTCATCAGAGTTGGACAAGAATTGAATTAGTTTAATTTAAGTAAGTGGCGGTAAATGTGTATTTCAGCTCGTTAACTCATTGGTTATTAGCAAGGAAGATTACCGGGCCAGTGTCGCTTAAAAAAAAAAAAGAAAAGAAAACTACCATGAAATGGGTAATTAGAAGTGAACAGAGAAACAAAGGATAATATTTTTTAAATTTGTTCTGGTTCAAAGCACAAACACACATATATATATATTGGGTGACTGATTTATCTCTGACGCTACCTTTTCTGATAGCTTCTATAATATATAGGATTGAATGAGAACCCATACGTGTGATACAAAGATACACTTTTTTTTATATCTTTGAGTTTCCTGAAATATTTGATTAGCATTGACTATTTAGAAATATAAGACAAAAGGTTTGTTTAGAATGAGGGACTGAATCTTGGTAATAAGAGCTTAGTGATGGCATTAAAAACATAGAATTAAAAGTTCAATGAAGATTCTCTTGCAATAACTTTTTATGACACAAATGAGTGCAAAGTTTAGCTGAGTTAAATTTTGAGGGTATGCATTATGGAAACGTGCCATATATATATATATATATATATATATATATATGTGTGTGTGTGTGTGTGTGTGTTACATATTAATAAATATACATATATGGGTAGATAAATCTCCTCACATACACACATACATACACACACACACATATATATATATATATATTGACGCACATTGATATATATATATATATATATATATATATATATATATATATCGGATATGTCAGATGTTATTATGTTTTCACATAAAATGGTATAAATGGTATTAATGTTTTCACATAAAATGGTATTAACTAATAGATCTTGATCGTATTCTTACGATATAATTATATTTATAGAATGCATACACCGTGTAAATTTCACTTTATAATATGTTTTTTTATTAGAAATATTTCCAATAAACTATATATTATCGTGAGATCTAATTATACAACATGCCAGTTGTTCATTATATTGTAAATTCAGATTAATTTTATGAGATGCATAATAAGGAAAGAGGGTACGGAGAATTTGACACAAATTGTTTTTATGCTTTTCTTGATACTCACATGATATATTAAACGCAAAAAGAGGCAGGGAAAATAATGAGTAACCTACTAAATGAATGATAGAATAGAAAATGAGTAGCAAAGATTTTTAAGAGCTACAAAGGATAGGAAATTGGGGTGAGTCATAATTTTGCCAGAGTCCTGAAGATATACGGAATATAAAAATAGAATGAATAGTATAGTTATTGATATATATTTGAAAATTAAATCTTTATTGATATTATATGAGTGAAATTAAAAAGAGGACAATAACTCGTAAGAAAGATATGACCTCAAATGAGAAACAAGATATTCTAAAGTTATTAATTGACATGTAGTTATTCATTGAGAACCTGAAAACATTAGCAATATAAAAAGAAGAAAACAAACTAGCTTTAAGAATGTCCTACAAAGAAATCTGTTGAAAATTACGAGGGTACGGAACAAGAAAAATGGAGTGGCATGCAATAAATTATTTGAAAAAGTTAATGTTATAGATGTAAACGATCGCATTTACAGAAATCAATCATACAGGTACCTATATAGAATCATCCCACAAAAATGTAATCTGGACGAAAAAGTAAGTTAAAATACCGCAATGATAATTTCAGTAATGTATGTAGATCTGCACTGAATGGACCTGCTAGCTGAATTAGTGGTTGTTTGCTCCCCACGGAAACAGATAAACAACACGATTTAGAAGGCAGTAAGTTGAATTCATTGCATTCTATTACGCGCAAATACCCTTAAGAAAATTATTAATCCATCGCTCCTCCCTCTAGCTATGGACTAAACAACAGAACAGGTTGGGTTCTATATACTTGGTTGGCAACCAGTCTACCGCAGAAAGTAATGGCAACTATGGGAAAATCATCTGCTCAGTCAGTCATGTCTTTTTCGAGACATGATCCCGCAAGGGGGTATCACGTATTGCACTTAACTAAGTAGAGTAATACTTTGATTTAGTATTGTGAATTCCTCAAAGATGAAGAAGAGACTTGAAGGAATCGAAATGTGGTTGTACAAAAGGATGCTAAGAATATTATGGAACGAACATGCAAGCAGCGATGAGGTTCTGGAAAGGATGGAAACGAAAGGAAACTAGTACTTGAGACCAGGAAAAGACAGATGAATTCTTGCAACAGCAAAAAGGAAAGAGGCTTGGAGATTCTGATACTCACAGGTCAGAAAGAGGGAAACAGAGACATCGAAAAGCACCGCTTAACATACTTGATGGTCTTAAGCAGATGGCAGAGCGGGGTTTGGGAATGGTAACAGGAGAAGGTGTATTAAGAGCCACAAGAGGTAGGGAGATGTAGAAGGCCATGATCACCTACGTCCTGAAGGAACAAGGTACATAGATGAAGAAGAATGCGAACAGAAAATTAGGGTTAAGTTGGTGTTAGATAAATGCAGAGAATGTTTGTAAGCTTATTGAGCAGTACAATTAAAATAACTTTAAGCTTTAATGTACGTTCAAGCAAGAAAATAATCACTATCCTACAAAGCTGATTTTTCACCAACTTGATGAAATTATTTCAAAGCCAGCAAATTACTAAAATGATCTCAACGATTCCTAAAAGCATGTTGGTCATCATTAAAATAAGTGTATATGAGAATATGAAAGAATACCCCAATAAAAGAGATGCTTGGAAAAGAATAAAAAACATGCTGTAAGTATTGTTAAAGTCGAAACAGTGAAAAAATTAACAAAATAAACCCGAGAAATAGTTAATAAATGACTCCATAATAACATCTAAATTAATGTAGCAATAATTAATTTATGCATATAGAATATTTTGTTAATTACAAATATGTTTCTATGGTCAGAATCATTAAAATTTATTATAAGTAAAGATTCATGTTTACCTGATAAAACCAGGCAAACTCAAAACCAGTTATCGATATTTTAAAGATAAATATTATAAGCTGAAACTGCCACAATATATTGCTTATATAATTGCTGTATATCATGTACATTTGATCAATTTCAAATCCCCTAATGCGAATTTTACTTTAGAAACAAAGATTTGCTCAATAAAATCTGACATAATATATCCAGTCTAATATATATATATATATATATATATATATATATATATATATATATATATATATTCTTGTTTAAACAACGATTCTTCTGGGCGAAAAATGTTCTCAAGGAAAAAATATGTGGATTTCTGTTTATAACCATCTATAAGTTTTGTGGTAACAGACATATATATATATATATATATATATATATATATATATTAATTCATATAACTATATATATATATATATTTATTCATATAACTATATATATATGTATATTTATATGTATATATATATAGTTATAGTTTTAAGGTGAGCTATATTTATAGCATAAACTGCTCAATATCAGAGATCGAGAGTATGTAAATATAAGAGAGTGAACATTGAAGTCAATACTCAGAGGTGGCAGACTGTTTCATGCTAAGTGCAATCATTGCGCTTAGCATGAAACAGTCTGTTGCCCCTGCGTGTTGACTTCACTTCAATTTTCACTCTTTTATATATATATATATATATATATATATATATATATATGAATTAATAAATATACATATGAGGGTACACACATGTATAATATGTTAATTCAGGTGTTGATAAAACAGTGCTCAATCTATTTTGAACTGAGCTACTTCATATATTAATAAATATACATATTGTCCTACGTGGTTTACTTCTTTCTTTCTCATACTCTTTCTTTCTTTCTTTCTTTCCTTTGTATATATTACTATTAGGAATTATGAATTACGCCCCTATGATTTCATTTCCCTGCATTTTGATATTTTTTTAATTGAAAATTTTTATTTTATAATTTTTATTCTATAATTTTAATTTTAATTTTTTACTTCCATGTAGTTTTGTTCATTTAAAATTTACTCTTGTTATTAAAACGCAGTAAGCTAACTTTAAAAGAATTAACTCCCATGAACATACGCAGGTACACACACATGTATAAATAGATATTTTTCTAGTGTTAATGGAACAGTGCTCAATGTAATATAACAAAGCTATTAAGTATATATTAGCAAATATACATATATATCTATAGCTCGACTCGGAGTTTCATTATGCAATAATCCAGATTCATGTCATGAACTAACCGTTTGGATTATATCAAAACCTAACATGTAGTTGTTTAGGTTTCTGCATAAAGTACATTAAATCATACATTTAATAAATTAAAAAATGGTACCTCAAATTTGTAATTCATAACGATTCTAAACAATAACAGAACAAAAATAAAAATTCAAATTTAGAAACGCTCAGTTTATAATATGCATCCTGATGATTGCATAATACATGAAACTCCGAGTCGTGTTATAGACGTAGGATAATATGTATATAGACGTAGGATAATATGTATATTTAATAATATATATATATATATATATATATATGTATGTGTGTGTGTGTGTGTGTGTGTGTGTCTGTGTGTGTGTGTGTGTGTGTGCGTGTGTGCGTGTGTGTGTGTGTGTGTATGTGCGCGCACGTGTGTGTGAAAGGAGAAAGAGGAAGTGAGATGGTCGCACAAATAACTGTTTCAACTTTGCGGCTACGTCTATCGACAGTGATTTGATTCAGCAATAATTAAATTCATTTATATGCGTGTGCGTGTGTTTGTAACTTCCAAAATAATATAAATTTAAAAATAAATGATAAACATAAAAAAAGAATAACTTCCTGAAAGAAAAGCATTCGTTGTTTGTGTTTAACTAACCATTCATTTGAAGTGTTAAGAATGTTCACTAAAAAGACTGGCAAAATTTTAATCTGATAAACCATTTTGGATATTTTTTCTAAAGCAATTTTTTTAATTAAAACATATCTTAAAATAGCAAGTGTAGTGTTAATCAATTTTTTTCATTAGAATATTTATTCTTTATTGTAAAAATGTTTAAGTTTCAGATAAGAACCAGAACATCTTTGAAAAAGAAAGTTTTACATATATTTTGAAAAATCACACACCTAATATAGTATGCTATGCATAATACGTATTCTCACATTTACTTCACTCAACACAAGAACGGAATAGTGAGCACGGTTTATCTTCGTGATATTAGGGCTATGTAATATCTATTCCCCGCAGTTATGTCAATACTTCATATAACGCTTCCGTCTAAATAGAAACATTGAATATTTTCATTTTAAAAATAAGAGCATTTATTCTTTATTATAAAATTGTTTAACTTTCAGATGAAAAAGAACAGAGTCGCTATTTATATGTAGATTATGCAAAAATAGTTCTAAACAATAGTTTTATAATAAAATTTGATTTTTGATATTCAAACTTTTTCATTCGCATCTCGTAATTCACTTGTCATAAATTCTACATGTCATAAATGTGTCATTGGGTGAGTGTTTGATCCCCCAAAAGAATTAATATATTAATATATATTAATAAATAATGTATTAAAAATTCATATTCATGATTTCTTTTTTTATTTGGGTATTATTGTTAGTTCATTTTTTGTTTTAACAGAAACGAGACCTGTAGTGACATGATTGGGTTTTCCGAGAATGTCCACTTCCAGACTTCTGATTCATTTCCGAAAACTCTCTAATACAACTTTTAAAAACATTTCCCGTTTAAATGACGTCATATACGCCCTGCTTAACTAACTCGCAAAAAAAAAAAAAAAACTAAAAAAACGGAAGTGGAGTTTAAAGCCTCGTTAATTTCCGGAATAGAAAAAAATCAATTTGCTTCCGCTTTACTGTCGGTTCGATAATAGAGTATCTGTCGATTTGATCATTTGAAGTCTGTTCATTGATTACCAACCACTTATCTATTTGGATACTGTCCACGTTTGATTCCCACTAAATTGATTGACTTATTTCGAAAGAGATGAGGAACACTGATGCCGAGTTATTAGTTATTAGTTCATCTTTCTATTTTTTAATGCAGATTTAGTAATTCAGATTGCAAATTTATACATTGACTCAGATATTCTGATTTCCTTGGCATTGCTACACGTTTAGCGTCACGTGCTCTGTTTAGACGCCAGTTTTTTATTATCACGAGTATATTGATATATTGATGTCATTGAACTTTAATGAGTGCTTCGGGATCATTCCGATCTTTTTGGGATGTGAGGAGTGGGTAAAATAGCTTATAAGTGACATAAAAGTGTTTTCTGTCCCAGCCAACTGTTTGTAATTATTACCAACAAAGAAAGCTTATTGTTCAATCTGAATTCAGAGAGGGGTTTCTTCACTCAGCACTTTGCATCAAAAACATTCCGTGAAGACTGAAGACTTTTCAAAGCTCTGTTCTGTATAGAATTAAGATGACAACCAAACCATGTACAAACAAATTACTAATTAAATCAAAAGTTTGATAACTGAAATATTAAACAATTTATTAGATTTCTACCAATAATTTTTGAATATTAGGTTTTGATGTTACAAGTAAAATAATATACTGTTAATAATTCAATTTTATGCATTTATTTATTTATGTACGTTTATATATATGTGTGTATTTATTACTGTATTTGCACTGTATTGACCCCATTATTACCTGCAGATATACACCGACGATTAAGTAAGAAGATTCTTCAAGATTTGAGTTCTCAAAATTAAAATTATGCTAAACGCCTTCAGTAATGCAGTCGTATTGATGTTGACAATTCTTCTATAAATTTAACGTTTGCGAAGCCTTTTCCGTATGTTATTGTAATTATTTAGTGAATTTTGTTTCGTTCCACATAATAGTAGAATTAGTGATTAATTATTTGATTTTGTTTCGAAATAGTAATACCAATTTAAATTTATATATATATATATATATATATATATATATATATATATATATATATATATATATATATATAACGCATTTCGTACTCTGGGACTTCATCGGAATGGAGAGATAAATTTTGTACCGAGAGTTAACGCTGAAGATGTAGAGACGGTGAATTTTAAATTTAAAAACTTTTGAGTTTAAAAATTTGTATTATGTGTGTTTTAAAATTCTTTTCAAACACACGTTGAACTCGGCACATAATTTCGATCTATATATTTTATTTATATTTACCCCTCCTATATATATATATATATATATATATATATATATATATATATATATATTATATCTAATTCCTGAATAGAAACATTGCTTTAGTCCGATAAAGTCATTCTGGAGAAGATGAAACACACTTTTTGCACTCTTTTACTCAATTGTCTAACATTGTTTTTATATATAGCATGCAGAAAGTTATATATCTCATTCTCTCATAAGTATGTATGCATATATATATATATTTATATATATATATATATATATAGAGAGAGAGAGAGAGAGTGTGTGTGTGTGTGTGTGTGTGTGTGTGTGTGTGTGTGTGTGTGTGTGTGTGTTTGTTTGTGTGTGTGTGTGTATTTAAACAGCAAGAACTAATTTAAACAAGTTGTATTAAACTAAACCAAGATTAAGTCTGCCTAATATTGAATTCACCCAATTTTCGCAAAAGATGTTGCACGTCCGATCAAAATTATGGATAAATTATCTAATTTCGTGATTTTTCTTGAAGTACTTACCACCGGCTCAGTCATTATAAAAATCTGTCAGTATTGTAGAAAAAGTGTTTTGTAAACATTACATTTTAAATATAAATATACAGTATAGAACGGTTTCACATTGCTTGACAATAGCAGAAACTAATATATAAATATTTTATACGCATTTTAATTACTATATAGACATTTTAAAACATCATCACTTGTGGTGAAAGATGCTTTAGCAAAAGTCTGAACTGGATGTGCAACAACTTATATGAAAACTGGAAAAATACAATAAAAATGATACAAACAGAATTTGTCCGTTCAATTTAATACAACTTGTTTAAACACACACACACACACACACACACACACACACACACACACACACACACATACGCACGCACATACACACAAACAAACACACATACGCACAAACAAACACACATACGCACAAACACTCATACACACATTTTCTTGTCATTATCAAAAATAATATGTATATTTATTATTATATACTTAATACCTCTGTTATATTACATTGAGCACTGACAAATATTTATATATGGCTGTGTTTCTGAGTGCATACATATTTGTATACTTATTTACATCAATACATATACATATGCATACCTATATATTTATATATGTGCGTGTGCGTGTGTGTGTATGCGTATGTGTGCGTGTGCTATATAACGATGTTTCCAACCAAACAGAAACCGTGTTGACTTTATCGCTGTAGTAGTTTGGAGCAGCATGTGTATTAAACTATATATATATATATATATATATATATATATATTCGTGCGTGTGTGGGAGAGCGGTACATCTGTGTTAATACATATATATAGATATATGAATGAGTCCGTTGCCTCATGTTTGAAAAACATTTAGTTAACGCGACAAATACCAATATTTCAAAATAATTTCCTTTCTTAACAATGCACTTAACCCAACTCTTATCTATTAATCGTATAGAACGAACAAAATCTTAGATCACATTAGAGCAAAAATTTATTGATCCCGCACTGTTTTATATGTATATTTATATACATTTATGTGCCCATATATATATATATATATATATGAAATTATTATATATTATATATATGAAATTATATATATATATATATATATATATATGAAATTATCCGCACTCTTGTCTAATGATATGCTATGGCAAAGATTCAGATGATCTTTTATTTACCCTCGTATATATATATATATATATATATATATATATATATATATATATATATAAACTTATACGAAGATACATATATGCTTGTATGTAAAAAAAAAAAAAATAGGGCAACAGACATAGTTGCTATTGGTACATTAGTGCCTATCAATGCTTAAATGAATATTTAAATATATATATAAATATATTAATGTTTATACAATCGTATACTACTGTACATATATTACAGATTTTGACCAAAACGCACATAGCCTTTCTGTGTGTAAATATTTGTCTGTAAACACCGAAAATGAAATAAGTTATTGGAGTTCAGTTTCCGGCCGAAGGTGATTTTGATCACTTTTATACTATTACTCACAGAAAAAGCCTGTGTGCAATTCTATCATTTGCTAGTATATAAGACAAATCTGTTGACACTGTTATTCGACAATGGTCGAAAGCGAAAACAGCTTAATCAGATTACAAATGTTGTTGTTGTTGTTGTTGCTATATACCATCAAACACGGTATTTACATAAATTATTCTCTTATTACACATTTCTTGCCCTTCGTAGCTAAGAGTCTATCGATGACACAGTAACTCCTCATCACAATGAAAGGGACATTATTAGAGACTCGCCTTGTAGTCTTACACAAAAACTGCGGGAACAAAGTAATTTTTAGGCGTCATATCATGCACTCTAGAGACATATGAGATAACCATTCAATAAAATAATCCCGCATCACCTTTGTCTTCGAGAGACGACAAATAAACAAGTTTGCCCATGAATGTATACTTAGGTCACGGGAAAATTTGTGACCTGCCATTAAGTTAAAATATATAGCCGTGTGCCACCAAGTGAAAATTTGTAAAACTAAGTTTGAAGACTCACTACATGGTCCCAAATTCTGTCTCCCGTGCCAAACTATGCACATCTTAAGATGAATAAGTGTAAGATGAATACATATTCATATAAATATAGCAAAACAATTATATATATATATATATATATATATATATATATATATATATATATAATATCTCTAAAATATAAGTATATGGGTGTGTTTAAGCGCCGCATGTCTTAAGATAGTTTATTTAATCTGACGTTGGTTCAATTTGTGATGGGTGGAAGATTGTGTTGCTTCTATATTTTAAATGACCTACCAGCTTGCTTTCTTAAATCACTGCATTCAAAATTTCGACGTTTTATTTTTTGCTGATAATTGTACCGAAAAGCTTACTATATATATATATATATATATATATATATATATATATATATATATATATATCCTAAGTTTAAAGGCCATATGGGAAGGGAAAAAATTGTGTTTAAGTCAAACGCTCTTATCGGTATTGAAAATCAGTCTTCAAAATCTTGTTTTATTGTTGGTGTTCGAACACTGATTAATCAGGCTAGTGGAACATTTATACGAACCTCAAACATTAGGTAAGCCAATATATGTATATATGTATATATATAAATATGTGTGTATATGTGTACCATTGGATTGTTTCATAAATATTCTATATTGTTGTTTTTCTTTCAGCTTTAACTGCGATGGTCTGAGAAGACCTGTGGAGATGGGAAGTGCCCGTAGCTACTTTGGATTCCGCCTGTTGTCATAAGTGTACGGGGTAACATGGGCCTCTGTCCTTGAATGCCGCTGGTGCCACTATATCTCAGATAGAGGGCGTCTAGATTGGAAATGATGCTGGCCGCTTGTGGGTAGTGGATTGACCAGTAAGGGTTGGTCTGTATCATGCGTTGCACCGCTGCGTAGTTGCCAGCCTCGGCCAGCAATTCAAGCCCCACAGCCGTCTGCCTCTTCCATTTCGTACTGGAAAATTAAAAAATATAATATAAAGTTAAATAAATAGAATTAGATAAAAAGCTGAACAGAAATTAATAAGACGATTTGAAAAATTATCATTATCATTTTTTAATGCTAGTACCATTCAAAACATAGGTTATGAATCTTCAAAGATTTCTTTATTATTCGTGAATTGCGATGCATTCTTAGGAAAAGATAATTGAATGGTTTCCTCTTGGCTTCCACAGGATTTTAAATCCAGAGTTTTCCTTTTCTTAAACTTGTTGCCACTCAACGCTCAAGAGGCCAGTGTACCTTGGTATTTAAATTAAGCATTAGACTTTCGCAAGGGTATTTGTACGAAAATGAATACAACAGACTAGATTGAAATTTGAACTTGGTTCACCGATTCCACTTTCCCTACCGACCGACATTTAATTATTATATTAATAATAATATCATCTAAATAAACTCAGATTCGATCATCTAAATAGTCTCGGCGAAGAACTATCTTGAAAATAAATTAGTTCAATTCTCTAGAACGTCCATACCCGTCCCCGAAAAGCCGTATCTATTTGTTTGGGGCTTTGTAAAGAAAGTTTCTAAAAAGACTGTGCCAGTAGATCACAATGTGAAAACAAATAAAAACAAAAGATTGAAAACTACCAGGATCTCGTCCAGGAACAGTAAAAACCTGTAGATCATGACGGTTCGGACCCTGCCTATAATAACTGGCTCATTTAGATCCATGTCAATGGAATCAAGATTAGGCAGTTGATATTTGCGGTGACTTCACTCGATCTGCAGCTATAACGATCAGATAGCTTTTGTAAAAATGAAAATGTATAATTAATAATAATAAATATAGTTCCTGATAAAATTTCTGTCTGAAATTTAGCGCTCATGCATTGTAATTATCTGAAGTAACATTATCGTCTTAAAATATTTTTATGATTATATTTTCAACTAATAACTTATTTGCACTTATTCAGTTATATATATATATATATATATATATATATATATATATATATATATTCTAAACATATGCTGTTAAATATAAGAGACAATGAATGTCTATTATGTTTAATCATGAGCCGTTCTAAACGTGGTATTTTTGCTTTAATTTCAGTTGAAAATAAAGACAAAAATTCTCCAACATTTGGATAATTATTTATTAGTTTTCTTCTAAGCTTTCGGCTCACATGAGCCATCTTCAGAGAGGTTGTTCAAACTGAAATATTATAAAATCCACCATCACCGACGATTTTATTTTGTGTTGACATAAAACTCCGCTTGGCAACGGCAATAGTTACCAAAAATAATAAACGCAGTTCTTAAGTTTGCGATGCGGTTTATGACGTTACACCGCGGGATAGCGCAAAATGACAACAAAACCATGTAGTCAAATGCAATGTAATATGTTATTTCCTGTTTTAAAGTTGATTGTATTGAGTGTTGGTTGTTTCGATTTGATGTACATGGCCTCCAATATCTGCAGGTTCCTCTTACTGTGTGTATGAGTAAGGATCACCGTATTGTTGACCAAAATCTGTCTGATATTACCTACATGTTTATGTTTTTCAGAGAAATGTTGTTTAATAGTACTCTGATCAGAAAGATGACATGTAAGTCTACGGGAGAGCGTGGTTGTAGTAAAACCAATATATGTACTAGGTTTTTGATTAGTATCAGAGATGCAATCTCTGAATGGGCATGTAAATTGGTACACTACATTGGTTTTTTGTAGAGAATTTAGTTTAGTGCTTGTTGGGTTATGATAGACTATGAGATCAATTGTTTTAAACTTTTTATAATATATAATGAGTTTAATTTGATTATTACTTTACACTGGTTTAACATTTCTACGTATTATGTTTTTGAGAGTTTTTTCATCTTGTTTATAATTATTATGTATTTGGTTGCAATAGTATAAGTTAATAGTGTTATGTTTATTTTGATGTAAACCATTATTATTAATATTATCATTAGTGTTAGAGCTATTGTTAATTTTGTTGAGATACATTTTAATTTGTTGATCAATAACGGAGTTAGGAAATCCATTATTGACTAGTGTTTGCTTAATGTTGTGTAATTCTTTATAAAATATAGATTTGGAAGAAGATATCATTTGTGTACGTTGAAGTAAGTTTTTTATAACAGCTAACTTATATCGTTGGGGGCATTCACTATTATAATTAAGAATACACGAATTTATGCTAGTTGGTTTCCTATATAGAGAAGTAGTAAATTTATGTGTGCTAGAATCAATGAATACATCAAGGAATGGGAGTTTGTTATTAATATTAAGTTCTAATGTAAATTTGAGAACGGAGTGACTTTCAAATTTGTTTTTAAGATAGTTAATTTGATCGATATTCTTAGCTAAAACAAAGATGTCATCTATGTATCTTACATATATAGAGGGTTTATTGTTGTCATTAATTATTTTATTTTCTAGATTTGCCATATAATAATTAGAAAAGAGGGGACCTAAAGGAGATCCCATCGCAATACCATCTATTTGTGTATAAATATTGCCTAAGGGATCGTGAAAGGGTACTTGTGTGGTGCATGCTAATAATAGTTTTTTTTAATATAGTGGGTTTAATATTGATTGATGGGAGAGTAGCATGATTGTATACATCACGGATAATGATGTCAATTGTTTCCTGGACGGGAATATTTGTGAATAAGTTTTGGACATAAGTCCCATTCCTTGATGTATTCATTGATTCTAGCACACATAAATTCACTACTTCTCTATATAGGAAACCAACTAGCATAAATTCGTGTATTCTTAATTATAATAGTGAATGCCCCAAACGATATAAGTTAGCTGTTATAAAAACTATTGCAACCAAATACATAATAATTATAAACAAGATGAAAAAACTCTCAAAAACATAATACGTAGAAATGTTAAACCAGTGTAAAGTAATAATCAAATTAAACTCATTATATATTATAAAAAGTTTAAAACAATTGATCTCATAGTCTATTATAACCCAACAAGCACTAAACTAAATTCTCTACAAAAAACCAATGTAGTGTACCAATTTACATGCCCATTCAGAGATTGCATCTCTGATACTAATCAAAAACCTAGTACATATATTGGTTTTACTACAACCACGTTCTCCCGTAGACTTACATGTCATCTTTCTGATCAAAGTACTATTAAACAACATTTCTCTGAAAAACATAAACATGTAGGTAATATCAGACAGATTTTGGTCAACAATACGGTGATCCTTACTCATACACACAGTAAGAGGAACCTGCAGATATTGGAGGCCATGTACATCAAATCGAAACAACCAACACTCAATAAAATCAACTTTAAAACAGGAAATAACATATTACATTGCATTTGACTACATGGTTTTGTTGTCATTTCGCGTTATTCCGTGGTGTGACGTCATAAAACCGCATCGCAAACTTAAGAACTGCGTTTATTATTTTTGGTAACTATTGCCGTTGCCAAGCGGAGTTTTATGTCAACACAAAATAAAATCGTCGGTGATGGTGGATTTTATAATATTCCAGTTTGAACGACCTCTCTGAAGATGGCTCATGTGAGCCGAAAGCTTAGAAGAAAACTAATAAATAATTATCCAAATGTTGGAGAATTTTTGTCTTTATTTTCAACTGAAATTAAAGCAAAAATACGACGTTTAGAACGGCTCATGATTAAACATAATAGACATTCATTGTCTCTTATATTTAACAGCATATGTTTAGAAAATTACTTGCTGCCTCGATATATATATATATATATTGGGTTATATAACTGAAAAGAGCAAATTTTTTCTTAAAGCTGACTGCAAGAACCTTTAAAATCTAGCTTAGAAAAGTTTTGCCATCTAGATTTAATTTATATGAGAAAAATGCCACAGGACGTAAATTATACACTTGAAGATGGTTAAAAAATGATCAGCCAAAGATATTATAAAAACAACAAGAATGAAGATACAACTCGCAGAATAAACGGCAATGTTTCAGTGCAGAATTTCAGAGACAACACATCGGTCTAAATATTGTGATAATACAATAATAACAATAACAATGATACAACATTGGTGAAGGTTATGGGAAAATACCGCTTCCATACAAGAAACCTTTGTCATTCATTAACCGAGCAGTTAGTCTTACTGCCGGTTGAAGTCCACTAAGTGTTATCACTCTTACAAATAGTGATTGAGTTTCTACTAGTTTGAAAAGTTAACATCTTTATTCTATCATCATTTTCTATTCCAGTTACATGCACTATACATTTTAGTTGTTACTGCTTATGGAAGTTTTCAAATGATTTTTCTTTTATTTGTTTTTTTTTTGTTTTGTTTTGTTTTGTTTTTGTTATTGGGTAAAGCTCTTGATGTGTGGTATTTTGCCAATCTCTGTGGTCTGAAGTCATTTTTAACTATTGATTATGTAGGAAAATATAAGTAACATGGAAAACTCAACAGACAGATGTTTTATAATAAAATTTATCTAGCACAAGTCTCAAGAGCCACTCAAGGTAGGGGTTACTCGATTTGAAGAGGTTAATATTGTTGTGTGTATAAAAGCACACGCTGTAGGTTCTGTTTTATAAAGTCGCAGTCCTCAGGGATGGACGCTGCCTGAGTGGAAATTTCTCCTTATAATATGGAAGAAATGTATGTTTCGACTCCGTGGACGTAAAATTCTAAAATGGTGTGTGTTAACTGCAAAAGTCTGAATTGGCGGAACTAAGGATTGGTTTCTACTAGAACTTTTGCCGTAGAAATAGCGGTAGACTAACGATAAACTGATGAGAATTTATAGGAATGATCAATTTATTTCCCACAATGAACTCAGTGCTGGGCAGTAAGGATTGATCAGTTCGAATTCAGATATGGCAGCAATACTCCAGTTTGGATCTAATCTGACTCTTGTAAAGATAAAGCATGACAGAAGGAGTCAAGTAATTCCTGGAGCGATTGAATGAGCCAACCGTTAAAAAAAAAGAAAGAAAAAAGGAAAGCAAGAAAAGAAGGAAAGATTAAAAAGTAATATAAATTTTTGGCTTCCAGAGATGCATCTAACCTAATGTTATTTTAAATAAACAAATTTTTGTATTAGTTGATTTTCTCCCTTTTTATCTGTCTGTATCTCTCCGTATCTCTCTCTCTCTCCCTCTCTCTCTCTCTCTCGCTTTCTATCTTTCTCTCTCTCTCTCTCTATATATATATATATATATATATATAATTGTTTAATTACTTAGATTTGATCATAATAAAATTAGACTAGTACACAGTTGCATTAAAAAGTGTTCAATACAATTACATTATAGAACTTTTGAATATTCTTCATTTGTAAACGAGTTATTACGCAAGCTAGGTTTCTACCATGTCGTGTCTTCAGGCGATTTGCAATAACTGATGTTACCTTTTTGTTTTTCTTGTGAGGGAGGTTAAGAACGCTCACATAACGGGGAATTTTTTTATTTTTATATCTCTTAAACTGAGATTTCCTGGGATTCTTTCAATGTGTTGTTTCGTTCCTTTTTTTTATCATTCCAAACGCACCTACTTTCACTGGTACTATTTTTTTTCAATTTCCTCATTTTTTCTATTCAAATTTCCATGTCTTTATACTTTGATAGTTTTTCAAATGCCTTGGTTTCTGTGTTACAATCGGCTGGACAACCTGTATTGATTTCTAGGCAAGTTTGTTTTTTTTTTCTTTTCAGTTTTTGACAATAATGTCCGGTCTATTTGCATCAATTTTCCTGTCTGTGTAGATGGTGTAATCCCATAGAATGGTGACATCTTCTATTTCTGTAACCGGTGCTGGGTGATGTTCATACCAGTGTTTGTCTACATACTTTCCAAAGTGTTTGCACATTGTCCAGTGTAAATACTGCCCCACTCTATCGTGACGATTTTTATATTCATTTAGGGCAAGTACAGAACATCCTTAGATTAGATGGTCTATTGTTTCCTGATATTTGTCAGAGACCCTACATTTTTGGTCTACATTATGCATGATATATTATTATTATTATTATTATTATTATTATTTTGTTGTCATTTTTCACCATATTTTGATTTCTGCTATGGTCGCACTACTTCCCAAGTCTGCGAGAAGACCTAAGGCAGGTCGTGGTGTGTTGTTATTTATTTATTTTTTTTAATCATATCACCCCGAGCAAGGCAGTAATGCCACTGATGTGCAGGGGGCTACGTAATAGTGAAAAGATTGGAGAAGAGAAAGCCGGAAATCACATCCTAAACAGGGAACAAGAGATTAGCCTCTTCACCTGTTCAATAGACGTGGGTGGAGTGTGAACCGGGCGATAGTTTAGTCTATCTACTCCAATGGCTTCATTTCGTGTTTTTTCTATCGCCCCTATCATCCCTAGCGTTACATAAACAAAGTTCTCCTTGGTGTATCGGCTGTACTTAACAAGACAATTTTTTGTATGTCTCTTAAGCTGGGGTTTCCAGGGATTCTTTCAATGTGTTGTTTTGTTCCATTTTTTATCATTCCAAGTGCACCTACTATCACTGGCACGATTCTTGTTTTTAATTTCCACATTTTTTCTATTTTAATTTCCAGGTCTTTATATTTTGACAGTTTTTCGAATTCCTTGGTTGCTATGTTACAATCTGCTGGACAAGCCATATCAATTAATAGGCAAGTTTTTTTCTTTTTTGTTTTTAACAATAATGTCCAGCCTATTTGCTTCAATTTTTCTGTCTGTGTAGATGGTGTAATCCCATAGAATGGTGACATCTATTTCTGTAATTTATTATTATTATTATTATTGAGTGAGAGAGTTGCATGCCAACAAATTCTCGCTGGAATATAACTATATAAAGCCCTAATGTACCTCACATGACCCCAGTCTGATACGTCTATATCATGACACGCATCAAGTGTGTGCGACATGACAACAGTTTTGTGATAAAAGCGATGCATAATCTTGCAGGTGGGCCTTGTTAGAAATACCTTCATATTGGATAATCCAATCCGCTCAAATATCTAGATGTGATTCTTTGGCTGCTTCATCCTTCAAACTTGAAAAAATACCTTGATACCCGGTCACAATGTTTCCCGTTACCCCATCACATGAACAGATATGCACAGTGCATCAGCACCTAGAAGACGTGCCCGAATGACAAGTAAATATGTTGTACGGTAGGGGATATTTTATGTAGCCCATCTTAATTTATTATTCAAAACATGTGCATGTTAACACGCACAATCATTTAATATCAGAAATCACGAGAGCCATGTTTGTATACTTACACGGCATTATTATTATCATTATTATTCATAGATTTTTAATCCAGAAAAATGCACACATTTGAGAAATTCCACCACTTTACCTTAAATGCAGTTCCTACCCAATTTATTTTAAAATTTTAAAAATGTTTTAAAAACTCAGTCCCATACACAAAATACCCAACTTGATTATGTCAAGAAAATTTCCTGTTTAATCACAGAATAAAAACTGTTGCATCACCTCCATCTCCTCACACACACACTCAAACTCGAGAGTGGCAATAAAAAGTACTTCTAATATTTATAACTGCAATCTTGACCACACACAATATCATTTTTTTAGTTTTTCTCTTAAAGTATTTAAAATCTTTTTTTAAGAATTAATACATCCATCTATTTCGCAATGTTCAGATATTCTCCTAGTTTTCCATTCTCTTTTTATCATGGTCTGCTAGAACAGTTATCTTCACCAGATCTTTTTCTTCGTTTCCAATGAATAAATCTAGTTCACTGGCCTCGACTGGATTATCCATTTCAATTTTGAGGCCCGTTTTACTTTTATCACATCTGTGATAACATTATTTAACATTATTTTTGCTTTATTGTTGTTAGTTGCAGTCGCAGTAGTCATTTTATTATAGTAGAGGATTATATTTTAAATTACATCATCTATATTTGCAGCTGATGTCATGAAGGTTATAACATTTCAATTTTTCCTTCAATGCCGACGTTATCGTTAACAATGAATTCTACGCGGAATGCGAACAAATGGCGTCCTTAACAAGGATTTTTGCTTCCAGCTCAGTCCACTTTCTTCCCACAATCCCGATCCGACTCTTAATTGAATATCTCGTCTTTTGACACCCCAACCCTCTATCAGAGACGGCATTTTCTACCCACCAAGCTTATTCATTTGTTTCCTGTAGTTTTTCCTTTTTTCAATCATTTATTCTATAGACTTGTACTTTTCTTTGAAAATGATGTGGGATGACAGCATTGAATCACAGAAAAAAAAAACTGAGGATAAACACAAATTTAAACAAAAGTAAACATAAAAATAATTTCTGACACATAGACACCTCCATCCCCCACACACACATAGATAGATAGATAGATAGATAGATAGATAGATAGATAGAGTCTCTTCCGAAGTATCAAGTGACACCACATGCTTACTTGATTCTTCAGCACTCTCTTTTATATTCCTGCCTATTTCAATAATGCCTTTTTTACGTGCTATCTTTTCAGTACGTGGGCGATTATGGCTCTTCATAACTTCCTACTTTTTGTAGTGCTTAGTAATGTTTGTATTTTTACTATCACTTCTACTCTGTTCTGCTATCCATTTACACAAGCTCACTAGATAGGTGACTCGCTATTTCTCTCTGTTCTGTGAGTGCTAAATTCTCCAAACCTTCTTCTTCCTTATATGTCCTAGAAATTTCCACTGTCTCTTTCTTATTCTAAGTATAAGTGTCCTTTTCGTTTTTATCGTTTTCACACTTCCGTGTTGTTTACATGCTCCGTCCATGGTATTCTTCTATATCTTCTTCATGTGTGAGGAAATTATCCAGCATTCACTGTTAAATATGAAAAAGAAGATTGTTTGAAGATTGCTACATTATCGCGGGGACTAAGTGAAGCAGGAAACTCACTAGACTGGCAGTGATAACAGTCACTTTACAATGGACAGCCATTATTTGTAGAATTTAAAAAGATTGATCAAACTGTCATTGTTCAAGATACTCAGTTTTCCCTCTCTCCGCAGACATTTTATACATCTCTCGAAATGTCAATATGAAAACATATAAAACAATTTTATTTTAGCACTTACTCTCTATCTGACGAAGCCTTTTGTATATATTTCATAATCTTTCTTTAAAAAAAGTAATAACATATCTTGTAATTAAAAATTATACAACCAATTGTATGAATATTCATGTAAATCTCGTAAATTATGATCATGTACTTGTTTCTCTGAATTTCATGTAGATATTTTTGTTGTGCTTGTCTGGATTAATGAATACGTTGTTTGGTGAGAAAACAGAAGTCAAGTCTATATATCCTTAAATCTGTATTTGTCGCTGTCGCATTTACCATCATGTTTTTCACTTAGCGTCATTCTATAATTTAACTGTAAAAAATGTTTGACTCATGGCTGATGATCTTTCTCCATGCTTTGCGCATTGTCTGAGATACTTGTTGGCCTGTTTATATTGTGGGATACCAGCTACTTCAAACGGCAAAAAAGAAACGCAGATAACTGTATTGTTCATAATATATTGACTACATCTGATTTCAAAGTATCAGATTGGAAACTTCAAAATGTTCATGAAATATTAACAAGTCATCTAAAAGACCAAAGTTCGTTAATGTTGTTATGCGCGTGTTTTCTGGGTGAAAATTATTAATAACATTTTACTCACCGCCTATTTTGGTACCAGGTTTTCACTTGTGTGTCTGTGAGATTGAGTTTTGCCGCCAATTCCATTCGGTCTTGGACACTGAGATACTTTTGCCGTTCGAACGACTTCTCCAAGCAATGAAGTTGGTGGTCCGTGAACGCCGTTCGAGCTTTGCGAGGTTTCTTCGTCTTCATTGAAGGAATGTCTTGGCTTGACGATATCGTTTCGTCCTCACGCTTGACTGAAACACAAAGCATTCCAATAAAACTTTGTGAAAAACAAACGAGAACACGAATACATTTCAAGAATTGTTCAAAATCATTTATACCTGCCACTTTTATCTATTTTATCTTTCTATTTTACCTTTCAATTCATGACAATTATATTTTTTCATTTTCTTTGCACCTCTTTTCCACATTATATTATTATTATATTTAAGATCAAACAGAAATTATTCGAACGAGTATCTATATTTGTTATTTCAAGCATTAACTAGCAACGAGTGTGAATCAACCTTTCTACAAATGCCAGAAATCTTAAGATGATGAAATTTTTCATTATTTCACTCAATGTGTTTTCACAACTTCTTCTTCTTCTTTTTTATGTGTCATGTCTTTTCAGGACATAGACGATCATGGATAGCCACTTGCCTCTATCGTCGATCTAATTTTTTTTTCCACTTGGTATCTCTCCGAATACCTGCTACCTACAAGTGAAAGAATTTTGAAGATTCAGAAGAGTCCCAGTTATAGCCTTCTTTTTTTATGCACTGTGTACTTTCAGGACGTAGGCGATCATGGACTTCTGCTTGCCCCTATCGCTTATTGATCTTAACATTTGAACTCTTGATATCTCTCCCAAGCGTGGTTCTGCCATCCACTTACTTATTCAAATGTATGTATGATAATTCTTGAATGTAATTTAATTCATGAGTTCAGTCAAACATAAGTTGAACTGAAAGTATTCATATGCCTGTACAATTGGTGATTTCGTTAATATTTTCATTAAAAATGCACTTTTTTGTCCAGATTGACACAAAAGCTTTTCTTTGTATACTTTCAGTCATGCGTCTTCTTTCTTTACATGTCCATTTAGGTAAGAAAAACTTTTCATTCATGAAAATATTAAGAAAATTACAAACTTTGCAGTGATATAATTTCGGTTTTAGATTTATATGTATTTATAAACCTGTTTATATCTATTTATCTATCTCATTCTATTTACACTATTTACTTTGTTCGGAGTGTTGGCCTCATCTTTATTGCTATATTCAAAATTTCTCGGCCATTGTACACCGTCTTAAGAGGATACTTGTTGAAATTTCGAACCGAAATCTTTAGTTAGTCCACAGGTAAATTGTTCTAATTCCATGCGCCATGCCTGTGGATATCTCAGTTTCAGAATTTCTCTTGGTAACTCAACTCTCCAAGTTTTATTCCCTCTGCTCTGGTATTAAACTTACAACTCTTTGGGGCAAGTCACTTTTGGATCAACGCTTTTTCCACTGCGCTACATATCCTTCGGAATAATCAGCTAATATCACCTGAAGAAGGCCGGAGCGTACAACAACTGAAACGTCGTTAATATGGCAATAAAGATGAGGAAAACAATCAGAACGATATTAATATTTCATTCTGTTTATATCTATCTATGAATATATGAAGAAGAAATATTTACAAGTATGTATATGTCATGTATAGATCAGAGGTTGATATATATTACTGCAGTAAAAATATAATAATAATATAACATAGAAAAGAAGTGAAAGAAAAAATATAATTGTCATTAATCGAAAGTTATAATAGAAAATAAAATATATAAAAATAAGAAAAGTATAACCGTTTATCGTTCCACGTTCTTCAGAGTACAACGATTTTATAAAAAGTTATAATATATATATATATATATATATATGTGTGTGTGTGTGTGTGTGTGTGTGTGTGTGTGTGTGTGTGTGAAGATAAGAATTATAGGGGGTCAAAAGACCAATTAGAAGTACGGATGGCGACAGTGACTTGATTTATATCGTTTCCAGGATTTTCAGATGAAACTTTGATGTGCCTTACTCAAAAGAGAGGAAATATATTTCGTATATGACGAGACACACTTAGGATTATTTAATAAGTGTTCAGCCATTACTTTCTGCGGTAGACTGGCTGCCAACCAAGACTATAGAACCCAATCTGTCTTGCTATTTAACCAATAGCTGGAGAGAGAAGAAATGGATTAATACCATTCCATAGTATATTTTTGCGTAAGTGAATGAAACCAATTCGGATGGAATTCAAACTCGGATCTCCGTTTTCTTATTCCGAACCGATATCCATTACACCGCAACACACATCCTTATCTTATTTAGAGTAATAAAAGGGAATGAATTAAATTAGCTTAACAGATTCGACTACCAGAAACCAGAATGTGTTTGTTATATATATATATAAAACAACAGGTGCAATGAATGAATTGTCGTCTAAATTACACAAAAAATGAAAATAACACATCTCATTTAAACAAATATATTTACCAAAATTACACAAAAATGTCTTGAACTACTAAAGAGGAAATTTATTTAATAAATTCGCCATTGACTTCAACCACAGCCTCCAGACGACTTCAGAATCTCCTGCATCTTTTCTGGTAGGTCTCCTTATTTAAGTGTTAGTAATCCTTGCGTTCAGCTCATCTTTGGTGTTACAAGGAGTTTAGTTGGTCTCTCACACAACTGCGTACAATACATAATAATCAAGAGTGATTGTATTCTGGGTAGTTACGTGGCAAGATGTCGTCGCAGAAATTGTTCGACAACCATGACTGGGTTCTCTTGTTTGTGTGACATAGTGCAGAGACCTTTTGCGAGACATAGAGCCTTCTAGCAGGTTTTTTTTAATCTAGGGCAGCACTTTCTTCTCAAAGCATTTGATGTAGGTCGCCGTGTTGAGTCTGAGGCCCTGCGAGAAGATGAATGGAGGTATGACATCGCAATCACTAGTGATCACTCCAAACACCATGATGATGACTGAATATATCATCTAACTCTTTTGAAACTCACTGCACTGTTCTTGGATTGACCCCCAAACACTCTGAAATGTTCGTATTGGAGCTTCTGGCGCGAATGCCAAGAGGTATAGCATGCCGTGTCCAAATTTCTGGTGGAGTGGATTGTGTCATTGTGCTCATTCTCTCACATACGGTATCCAAAAGTAGCTATTTTGTTTCGATACTACTTGTGTCGTAACAAGTGATGAGGTTTATTTCAAGTTGAAGAGTTTTAAAAGGTTAAAACAAGCCAAACCCAATTAATCAAGGAGGCATTGTTGCATAGACAGTGTGGACCAATTAGAATAAAGTAACTTATGAATCAGTCTGCTTAACTCTATGAATAGATGATAGATAGATAGATAGATAGATAGATAGATAGATAGATAGATAGATAGATAGATAGATAGATAGATAGATAGATATGGAGAGCTGTTTGCATTATCAGTCCTCAGAATATGACCAGACGGCTCTAAAACTTTCATGCATTCTATTTAAGATCGTGATACGGATAAACAATTTGATTTCATTTTTGTATGCACCGCAGATCTTAACTTACAATTGATTGTGGAAGAAGCAACTTTATTATAATTACTTCAAATAAAATTATCGAAAAAAGTGCCTGAGTAACTATAATCAATACCTGTGTTTAGTACGAGTGAATGTTTATAATACCTATTAATAATGAACAAACTGATATTGTCTGCTTGCGATCACGCGGCTCTGCTCTGTGTCCACTTATTTCGCTCGGAATGTGTAAAAAACGAAAACCAAGACGGAATGAAAAAAATCAACAATTGTCATTATTGAAGAGGATAATCAGAACCATATCTTTCCATTTTCGAGCCGGCGGATTCTCATGAGATCAGCGCTGGGTTCTAAAATCTAATTAGCATACGTGAGTCTCGCTTTCTCACGTTTTCACCGACCTCGTTTCTTTTCGCGCTACCGATTTTGTCAGTGGCGCCATCTAGTGACGATTTGAATTCAGTTTCACTTTCCTATCTTAATTATCGATATCGACTTTATTATGAAAGTGTGCTCGACGAAGATAACGACTTGATTGGAAAAATTGACGGGAATTGGGAGGAGTAAAAGGACAGAAGAAAGTTTTGACGTTATTTTCTTTTTTGCTCACACAAGATATTTTAATCACCAAGCCATCATTGTTCTCCAATTGTCAGACACGCAACACGCGCATGCGTGTTTAAAATTGATGCTCCTCCCGACCTCAACTCCTACTGAAAAAAATAAATATAATTGAAATTAAAAATGAAACCTGTACAATGGTAAAATTATTGTGTTAAGAAACAGAATTCTGAGTAAGGAAAATAGAATGTATTCCCTATATTTGTACAGATTATGAGTTCAATACTCAACAGACTCTCCAATACTGTGTGGCTGTGTGCTCTATTGATCTAAGCTTAATAAAGTCTTGCAAAGTAGTGTTTAATAGGCGCTTCACTAGCGTAACCTTGTGTCAAACTAAACTAAGTTTATTTCATATCTACTTGGAGCACCTGGAGTAGAGTAATGACTACCAAGCTACTTTGCCCTGCTGATGGTAGTGTGTTATTTCAATATTCACTAGATACTCTATCAGAGAAGCCTTGTGTCAAACGAGGCTAAATGTTCAGATGCACATGACAAAAAGACTGAGATATATACTTCGAGTCTCATTCTATCTCCAGGGTACACACTTTAACGCACACTGTTACAGTATGCACACGCAGACACCCACACATATTTAATATTTATGAACTTTGGTGAATATGTATAGATGCGCTAAAAAAACTCCGATCATCTTAGCAAAGACACGCACGAATAAATATAGTTGATATTTTGGTAAGTGAAAATTTTCAAATATTTTTTAAAGATTTCTTTTTCTTTATCTTCCTTTATATTTTTTCCATAATTTTAAAATTTTATTCACTCAGAGAATTTTAATAACACTGTCATTAATATATGCAAATTAAAAACGGTTTGGCTAGTATGAATATGCAAAATATTTTTTTTCAAATCGATATGAAGAAACCAATTGACATCATGTGAATCCAACGCTAACAAAAGCCGTAATTGGTGGGCAAATTTGTATTTGGCGAAGCTTTTCTAACATGGCAATAACTGAAGGCAAAGATTTAAATAGACGGCATATTGATACACTGCTTCCTGACATGGCGGATCCTGTATAACGAATAGATAACAGATTTTTGTTGAACAAATTAACAAAGATTAAATGTCAGAGTGCTTTGATTTGATTCACTTCGTGATCTCACACCGTCGCCAGAGGCCAGAAATCATCACAATGACCAAGAAGAAACCAAAATCAGTCAGAGGTTTTATTCTCGACTGGAAGATATATTCCATTGATATTAGAAACGAAAATTTTTTCTGGCTTAATTTAAGTAAATGTCTTGAAATTAATCAATCAGGAGAGAAAGGAAATGGAAAAAAGTACTGAAATTCACTCAATAAAAGACTTGAGAGCCACTCAAGCTAGTACTGTTAAAATGTTTATGTTGAATAAAGGGAGTGATAGGAAGAAGAGATGGTAGGAACTGAAGATAAAAAGGATTAGTAGAATACATAACAATTGCCTCTTTATTTGAAGAGGTTAAGATAGATGTGTTCAGGGGGCATACATGCGAATCTATTCTTTTTATATTTTTATCTAGAAGACACATTTGAATTCTGAAAACTTCTACAGAAAAATTTAATAGAAATAAATGGAGCTTTTGTACTTATACTATTTCCATCGATTTATTTATTAAAGGGCTTTCTGATTTTTTAATAAAGTGCTCTTGATTTCTTTAATAAAAGGCTTTGTTCACTTTTTAAAAAGTCTTCCTGATTTCTTTAGTAAAGTACTTTTTTTTTATTTATTTATTTTTACTAAAAGGCTTCGTTTATTTTAAAAAGGGATTCCTGATTAGTTTAATAAAGTGCCTCTTTATGTATTTATAAACGGCTTCCTGGTTATAAAAAAAGCTCTAGGTGTTTTTTTTTTAAATAAAGTGACTCCTGAATTAAGAGACACGAAATGTCTTTAATAAAAAGCCCTCTAAATTCTTAAATAAATACCTCAGAATTGCTTTAATACAGTTCTTCGTAAATTTTGTTAAAAAAATAATTCGTGTTTTCCTTAGGAAATGTCTGCTGAATTCTATTAAAAAAATGTACCTCAAGATTAATTTAATAAAGTGCCTTCTGAATCCTTTAAGAAAGAGATTTCTAATTATTTTCATAAAGTTCTTTCTGATTTCTTTAATTAAGTGATTTCTTATATTTCT
The DNA here is from genome assembly GCA_037127315.1 of Ascarosepion bandense. NCBI lineage: Eukaryota > Metazoa > Mollusca > Cephalopoda > Sepiida > Sepiidae > Ascarosepion > Ascarosepion bandense. Next base: position 1,945,139 of record JBBBDQ010000789.1, on the reverse strand, counting down.
AAAAAGTTCTTCCTTATTAAAGTTCGTCTTGTTTTTAAAATAAGGAGATTCCAGATTTTTTCTAAAGTTTTTTTCTAATTCTTTAATAATGTCTTTTCTGATATATACATATATACATACCTAAATATATGTACGTGTGTGTGCGTGTGTGTGTGTGTTTCGATTTTCTTAAAGATTCTGATTAAAAATTTAATAAATGTGAACATGTTAAATTTATAAACATTTCCTATTTGTTAATTATCCTATCATTCTGGCAGATTCCAATTCATATTAGATCTCAATTTACACACACACACACACACACACACACACACACACACACACACAGACATATATATATATATATATATATATATATATATATAATCAAGTTCTTTCTGATTTCTGTAATAAGGTTTTCCTGATTTTTTAAGGAAGTGTTTCATTATATATTTAATAAAGCATTTCTTGATTTCTGTAATAAAGGGTTTCCTCTAATTTCGATGAACCTTTTGAATTACTCTCTTATGCACATGCACATATATACATGTCTAAATAAATCGATAATAGTTTAAGATATTTTGTTAATATCGTAAAATTATGAGAATAAATATGGTAGTAGAGCAAAATTCAATCACTCTTGCATGTGAGCCGAATGTTGATTATCTGCATGATTGTTTTTCGAATTTATGTTTATTCGCCGCAAATTTTAAAAATACCGAGAATATATTGCGGTCAAGAATTCACCGATAGGTTTCAAAATATTCTTTTTCTTGGTTTATTTTTCATTGTATTTTTCATTGCAGCTTTCAAAGTTAATTTCATTACTTAATAATCGTAAAATTAGTAATCTCCTATTTAAATATATTTATTAAATCATATACCTTAATTTTCCAGATACTTTAGCCAAAAATATTGTCAGTGAATTACCAAAATAAAGTTTGTCTTTCTTCTAAAAATAGATAGAAAACTACGTTGCCTGTCGTCAGTGCATCATATTATCCGCACACAAGACCAACACTTACATCTGCTGACGAAAACATCTGAATTGACTAAATTTCTATTATGTTTACCACGGTTAGTTTTCGAAGTCAAGGAATGACTTATTTCATTTACAAATTTCTTTTTCGTATAGACATGGAAGATACGATTTTACTTCTAGGCACTTACTATCTATTTACACCTCTACTGGTTTTCAAACTATACAAGAATAAGAACCCTTTGTCTTGTGGTGACAACTAACAATCAAGTCGTGGACGAAACACCTTAATTACTTATTTCCATTTGGAACAATAGATTACAGTGTTAGTTCATGTGATATAATAATTTTAGTTCAAACACTGGAACAATTAATTCAGTGGAAACAGCTCGAGCAATAACTGAGTAGTTGTAAATGAGAACAAGATGAGATATCCCTAGACATAGCGGAATGGCGAACATTCTATCACCATAGATTAAATAAAGTTTTCAGTTTGAAATTTCTCGGTGGTTACTCAGATCGGCACAACGACTGAAATGTCGTAATAACAACAACAAAAATGATGATGTTAGACTAAACATAAATTATGATAATTTTTCATCATAGAAATTAAACATCTTAAATATTGTATAAAACTTTAGCATAGAAATATCGGAGACAAAAGATAGGAAACTCTCACTAACTTCCATGACGTATACAAAAGACATACTCTCAGGAGAGACAATGTATCGTACATATTTGCCACGTGCCACTAACATCTGATATTGTAACTCTAAAAAGTGTGAATTACAATCGTTGTCCTGACCTAATGTTCCATATAAAAGTAATTAGGAAGGAAGCTGCGTCTTTCCCAACACTTCCGCAGCATTTGCAATCTGCTATGATCATTTTTTCTTTATATAATGTAAATATCATTCATTCGGTTACACAACTAATAAAAAGCGAAACATACTTTAATGAGATATTTAAAAGAGGAAATGGTTAAGTGAACACCGTAGATTGGTTTGAACGACTGACGAAAGTTACATTAAAATATTTCCTTTTAGAGTAAAGGAAAGAAAAAAGTCAGATGAATTTAATCCAAGCACTGGTAAGCAGGCTTAGTGTTCTAATACCGATTTCACTGGTAGCGTCTCCATGGTGTATGAAAATAAAAGTAATAAAACAAGTAACAAAAAGCAACAATCGGGAAATTTTTGGTATAATGTTGTGGGTAGATTTATCAAAAGTATAATATCGTCTCCCTATCAATTTAAAGATGAATACATTTACTACAGAGAAAACAATTTACTGAGTGATTGATAAAAATTTAGCTAGATTCGTCGAAATTGCAAAATTATACATTATTTCTACTCTTTTCTTACTATTTACCTGTATCTTCTCATTCTTTCTAAGTTTTTAAAGGATTAAATCCTTTAAAAACTTAGTTACCCGACCATATTCAAATATTATACAAACATAAATCAGTTTTCTATAAAAATAAGTAATAAAGAATCCACGAATATTTCCAACTCTATTTTCTCTTTTAGTATTCATTTCTCTTTTCTCTCTCTTTTTCTCTTCACGAAGAGTTTGAATGTGTCGTAATTTTGACAATATTTTCTTTATTGTCTCCTACTATCTAGCCAACGCATTCGTCTCTATCTGTCTTAATTTCGTCTACATTCTATCACCCTCTCTCTATATGTATGCATATTTGAAAATATTATATGTATATACTGAGTGGTTAGAACGCTCGCTTTCCAAGTATACCCAAGACTTGTGAGTAAATTTGTGTAGACAGAAATGTTTGGAAGCCGTCAGTATTCTTGCTAGCACGAGTCACAAGTCTTCATGGTCGTTGTTTATAATAAATTACACGCGCTCTCTCAGAAATTGTAACTATTGTCCGCTGAGCATAGTTGCAGTATAAACCACATGAGGGCTCTGTGGGTGCTGAACAAATACAAATGCGCCTGAGTTGGAGTCTGCGACAATGTTTGTTGAGCTGCCCTAGTGGAAGGATGTGCGGCTCGAAAAAGAGAGTAGCTTGTCATTATATATATATATATATATATATATATATATATATATATAAAGAGAGAGAGAGAGAGATATATACACGCTCAACATTTAAATTCTGATGGCAGATCTGTTCTAAATTTTAATCTGAAACTATCTCTGATTTTTATCTTTTCTTTTTATCCTTTCTAATTATCCTTCGTTGTATTAATTGTACTTTTACGAGAAAAAAAACATGTTGCGTGATTCTAGACATAGATTTACAGTAGAAAATTCCGAAATTATTTGCATATTTAATACATTGTCGCCTGAATAAATGTTTTTCTATTTTAATAAGAACCGCATTTGAAATTATGGTCAAACTTATTACGAGAAACAACAGATATATTGAGTGCGTTGTTTTGTATAAGATTTTTCTATATCATATTTTTGTCTAAATTTTTAGATGTTTCTCCCCTGTATTTCGGGGACAGTGTGCCGTCTATTTTATAAATTCCTACTTAAGGTTTAACGTTATAATTTTTTTTCTTTGCTTTTGTTAAATCTTATGTTGCTTTTGAAGCCGTTCTAATAAATTTGGATTAATTAAATTCTTTTCAATTATAGTCGTACAGAACGAATTCATATTTAGTTTTGTCAAGGTTATATCTGTTATTTTCTTTTTCGCTTCTTTTCTTCTTCTTTGTTTGCTATTTCTTTTTTGAATTTTTTCTTATTTTTTGTTATTTTCTTTTTTCTTTTTTTCTTTTGTAAAAAGTTTGCAAAAGTAAGCAGTTCACTTTGTTGCAATTCATAAAATAATGAGAATACGGGAAAAGTTTAAAGATATTTTCAGTTTTTTATCATCATGCAAATAAGGATGGCTATAAATTCTATAGACACAAATGTAGAAACCTATAATTATTCCAGATTTTATTTTGTTGTTGCGATTTGAGTAGAAGTTTAGGAACATTTAGCATGTAATTCTTGACACAGCTATAAAAGCTACTGTGCCGCAAATTCGAATTTTGCTAGAATGCACATATTTTCTTTAATAAGATTTCTCAAACCGGTAGACGAAAATAAATACAGTGGAACCTGTCGTATGCGACCACCCCTCTGCGGTCAAAAAAGGCAGGTGATCGCTCACTAAAGGCTCATAGTCATGACCTATTTACACCAGGAACGTATATTCCACTCATCACAATTTACATATTAGAATATTACCAAGTAATCTGATAATAAATAAATGAGAATATAAGAAAATGACCTAACTTTAAAGAAATGTATTCAGCATAATTCATTTAAAAATTTAAAAAAACGTATTTACAACGGTCAACAAGAAACCAAAATATTTATTCACAAAAAATAGTTATTAAGTGGAATTTCAAAAAAAGCCAGTTATTGCTTTCCTTTTCGTACCTGTACTAGCCATTTCTTATAAAATATGTAGTTTGGAAAAACTTGCGACGTATACGGTTTCAGTTTTTTTCTTAGAAGTCAGTAATAGCAAAAGAGAATCTGCGATAATACATGAAAAAAAAAACACAAAACATACAAAAAACTGACAGCGATCGTGGGTAAGGTTAGAGAAACAGAGAGATAGAGATAGATATACCCAGATATAAATAGAATAGATGCACAAAAAAATAAAGGAACGAAATAGATAGACATTTGAGAAAAGAACATAATTGTGATTTTCCCAATCCCTGAATTTATCCAAGTCAGTACAAAGACTGCGATAAATCCCTTTAACATGTCAAATACAATACACGTTGTACAAAAACAGTCGATGTTTGACCGTGAGGTGAACTCAAGCAATGTACATTTCAACAAGAAATAAGTTTGATACAACACTACAATAACAAAACAATGAGGAAGTGTTCCTGGCTTAGATCAAATCAAAATGAAATAGATTACTCATTTAGTTCCTCCTAATTAAAAGTTCACAGTGTACGACCAAAATGGATGTTTTAAAGCGGTCGCTTAATTAGTGATTTTCACTCGTCGAGGTTAGTCGCTGGTCGCGTTCTGAAGGCGGTCGCTCACTAAGGGTCAATTAACATTAGCAAACTGTCCGTGCATAGAAAAACAGTCGTTAACAACAGGTGGGCACTGACGAAGAGGGTTGCATACAGCAGGTTCCTCTGTATACTGTTTATTCTAAACAGAGCGTCTACTCAAATATAGGTATCCATTAAAAATAACGTTTATAGTATTATTATTCAAGTGTTAATAAAACAGTGCTTAATGTATGAACAGAGATGTTTTATATCAATAAATATACAGGGAACCTCGGCGTAGTTCGATCCTCACTGGGTGCCCCATATTTTCGGCTTTTTGCCACATCTAAACAGTCCTTAGAAAATTGAATATTAATAAATATACATATTACCCTACGTCTATGGCACGATTCGGAGTTTCATGCGTAATACAATCACTAGGTGCATATTTCAAACGGACAGTTTAAGAGATTTGAATTTAAGTTCACTCGATATTCATAGGAATTAAATCTTATTAATTTAAGTTACTGATTTTTTAATAGCAAGATTAAAAATTTTAATTATTTACGCCACTTTGATTTCTTTTCCCTGCATTTTATTGTTTTTATTCTTATTTTATTTTAATTTTAAATTTTAAAATATTTAAATGTTTAATCTTGTTATTTAAAAAGCAGAAACTTAAATTAATAAGATTCCCATGAACATCGAGTGAACTTAAATTCAAATCTCTGAAACTGTCAGTTTTAAATATGCACCTGATGATTGCATAACGCATGAAACTTCGCGTTGTGTCATAGACGTAGGATAATATGTATATTTATTAATATATATATATATATATATATATATATATATATACAGAGAGAGAGAGACAGACAAAGACGCACGCGCGCACACACAGACATTTCCTAATTTTTACTTTAACTTTGTTACATCCTACTTTTGCCCTTGAGATCCTCTTATTTTCCCCTCCTCTTTTCCCTTTCGATTTTGCTCATTTTTGCTATTAATGTTATTGTACATGATTCGCAATCAGAATACCTTAATCAACCACTGAGGGGTTTTGAATCGGGTAAATACTACAATTTGATCTTAGCCAGAAAAGTGTAACATTTTAACATACAAGCTAGCTAATTATCTAACTCGATTGAAAAATTCACACCAAATTATACAAATAATTTTCTATAAAGTAACTCGACCGTATAATCGCATAATGATACATTTCAGTGACCACTTGGAGCGGTCAAGCAGAATGTTTATGCATGCCCAAAACTGTTATATCTGTTATTAACCTTGATTTACAGACAACAGTATCAGTATATTTACCGACAACCTTGATTTACAGACAACAGTATATCCAGGTGATATCAGGTTAGACCCTTAAAGGGTAGAAGAGTGAGAAGTAAAATATACAATGAAAAAATGCAGCGATAGACAGGACATGTCATCACAAAGATCATACTTAAACTACACATCCAAACATATATATATATATATGTGTGTGTGTGTGTGTGTATGCATATGTATGCATATGTATATATATACATATATATATACATATGCACATACACACATATATACATACAAAAACAACATATCAGCCTTTAAAAATATCAAGATACACACTCACATACTCAAATAAAATCATTTACACACATATACACAAACTTATAAATACATACACAAAATACACAAACAGACTTCATACATACACGCAAAAACTCATTTACACACAAATAATGAAGTAATTATACAAATATAGGCTCATGTATTAAATACACAGAATGAAGTCAACTTCAGTTCTCTCAATAAGAGAACACGGAAATAAACTCTATCAAAGAACAATCAACAGAGAAAGTAAGATTGAAAGTGAATTAGAGAGGAGAAAACTAAAAATCCTATTTAACAGGTGATTTAAATATATTTTTATGGTGGCATTTAAAAATGATTTAATTTTTCTGCCTTCATGGCTGGCTAGTTTTTCTAAATTTGATTATTTTAGTTTTTTTCATCTAAGCATAAATTACATCAATTTCTGAAAGCATTGCGGGTTTGAGATTTACCTATAACCGTCCATTCAATCTGTGGGGAGGGGTTTCTGTTTTAATTCCTATAAATATTTTGTCATTGCATATTTTACTTCTAACCCCTCTACCTTTTTAATATTCTAACCTGATAACTCCCGGAAGAATTTTTTTTTTAGTTATAATGCTTGTCTTACAGTTTTTTTTTTATGTTCTCTCTGTGTGTGTGTGTGTGTGTGTGTGTGTGTGTGTGTGTGTGTGTGTGTGTGTCTGTTTCGTTAAAACGACTGACAAGTGTGTAAAAACTGTTCAAAATCTGTATCATCAGAAATAACAACACTTTAACAATGTAAAAACTACAAAGAACCAATATCATTTACTAGTTTAAATACCCCTTAATATCTGTGTTCCTGATCAAACCAAACTCATAAACAATTATACTGGTCATACAACTACATGCCTATCTAAACGACTCACGTTACACCTAACCAGCTATAAGTTAATTACGACTCATTTAACCACGCACGAAAACCTACCAAACGCCATCCGAAACTAGTAGAAAATATAAATATAATAGCCTCATCCATATGTAAAAGAAAGATGAAAAATAATGGAAGCCCTAATAATAAAAAGGAAAAGCCAACACTCAGTAACATTAACTACGAACACAATGAGCTGCCCGTGTTTGAATAATAGACCATTCTTATAACTTCAAACGCATACATAAAAAATACATTTCAGTTTAATATAAAAAATAAAAATCGTCTTTGATAATGGCTAACGTAGAGCCGTAAGGTTTCGTATATGCAGAACTTTTGGATAGTTTTTACCCATTTTGTGTACAGAAAAAAACACTTATATAAATACAAAAAATGTGGTTAAAAAGATGATGGTGTTACCTTTTGAAATAAAACTAATTTGAACTAAGAAAGGTCCTTGAAAATAAGAAAGAGTTTCTGCATAAAATTATTCATGTTGGCTTCAAGTGAGAAAAATACTCCCTAGAAAAAAATCCTGAGCTGAAAACATGGAAAAATGCGATGACAAAATCTCTTGGTCGCAGGCTTCTTTCAAACTGGGGCTTTCTTCATGAATATTCAAGATGATCTTGAAAATGTGTGAGCTAATGTTAGACCACTTCACCAAAATATTCTTTTTCATATTTTTCTTTCGTTTCGGACTTCGGTTTTTTATTTCGATAAATATTCCCTGATTATCTTCTTTTTTTTTTCTTTTTTTACTTGCTTTTCTTCATTTCTTTTAACTTTAACATGAACTCTTCTCTAAAATTATTTCCTTCTTTCTTTTCATCTTTCTACTTTATTTTGCTTTCTTTTCTTTTTTCTTTTTCTTTTTTTTTTTTGTTTTGCTTTTTTCTTCTTATTCACTGTTCTTTTCCATTATTCGCATAGTCCCGCATGCCCGCACCATGTTTTCCAAGCCTCAAACCAGAAACAGTTTCAATTTTTATTATAAGTTCTGTTTTGTTGGTGGGGTTATAATGTGTTTACAGGATCCAACATCAACACAACTACAGAATCGACCAGAGTATGACGATAAACTACATCTGGCAGCAAGGCCTCTTATCAGGAGGTTTTGAGGTGCGTTGAGCTACCTCTTCATTGCTGTTGTTCCCAGGACCAACCTAACTTGAGGTGGTAACACCTGTTAGGGTTCCAGCTATAGGCAAATAGTTAACCATCAAAATAGGGTCAAAACACTATAAAAGTATAAAAAATACTTTTTTCATATAGTGAAAATAACAGCAATACATTTTCATAGCAACAAAATTACCAGCAATAACTTTAGCAAAAAATATTACCAGCAATACATTTTTGTAAATAAACAAAATTATTACCAGAAATATATTTTTTGTAAAAGAAAATTCATTTGGAGCATTAAGGTACCCATAAAGAGTGGATATGCTGCTAAACAAACAAGTAGAGAGTTTATATAAACAGGACAGAATTCTCAAAACGGGATTCTTGGCCAACTCAAGACGTATAGTAAGCACACGCAAGATAGATTTTTTCAGATATTATTATTAACCAAATACAAGGCCAAAGACTCAGTTAGAATTACTGAATAAAGTTAATGAAAGTGCGTAAAAGAAGAAAGTAAGAGTGCATATTATGAGGATATGTAAGATATATAACGGTTTACCCTAAACTTTAAACTGCTAAGATTTTAATCATCAGGGAAACTGTTTCACTAATAATCGTTCTGAAGAAGAATTTCTGAAGATGTTGTCAGATTGGAACTTTTTCTTAACTAATGGAATACGAAAGAGATGAGGAAGAGTTAACTTTGTGTATGGGAGATGGCCTGTCCTATGATGGAGATAGATAGATAGATAGATAGATAGATAGATAGATAGATAGATAGATAGATAGATAGATAGATAGATAGATATGAACAGAGATTGAACTTGCTTTCCCAACTTTATAGGAGAAATCACCGTCCGATCCAGCGTGCTGTTACAGTGAGCAATGACGATCCCTCTAACAGAATCAACCAAATAAATTTTAAGAAATCTAAAACATAACATTCTGCAACATACGTCCAAAACGTATTCTAAATTCGAATATTTTTTATTTATGAAGAATTGTGACATAGATAGTGCATAAATATATACATACACAATTTATGAATTACATATAATAAACTATATATATATATATATATATATATATATATATATATATTTTAATTCAGATACTTCAATCCAAGGGAAAAAAGCAGGAAGGTAAATTCCAAAAACCCAATCCTAATTAATATGTGGGGATCTTCATATCAAAATGGCCATTCAACATCATTGAATTAATCCTTTTTTAATTGATATATATATATATATATATATATATATATATATATATATATATATATATATAAGCACAATTTGACTTCATATATTTAACAATTTGATCATGTTATTTTATTATTAAAATTTTCTGATTTTATGGTAACGAGAGACATTATATGACGCCAGTAAATGAATAATCTCATTACCAGGAAGACCTTACGACTTTTTATTTCTTTTGTTTCTGGAAAGATTTTTGTTTTTAAGTAGTTTTACTTTTGATCAGTTAAAAACCAAAAGACTTTTTACGTCAAACAATAGGTTTAATTCTATACAGTTAATATTAGCAAAAAGCATATATATAAAGTTTGTACACACACACACACACACACACACACACACACACACACACACACACATATATATATATATATATATATATATTTATTTATTTATTTCGTTGAAAAAAACGACAAGGAAGATTTTATTCATTTCTTTATTTAATTTTTCCACTATTCTTATATGTTGTCTTTTTGCTGGAGATAAGGAATGTAAAAAATGCTCCGTAATGATTTCCAACCGCTTTCAGAAAAATAAGAATTTGAATTAAATCAAACGCTAAAAAATCTTTGTCGGTTGTTTTCAACAGAACATGCTTAAAAGGAAGACTGCTGCCCACATATCCATTAATATATATATATATATATATATATATATATATATATATATATATATATATATAATTTATATAATTTATATATATATATATTAATTAGAGAAAAATCACAGACACAAGCTAAGATGCGTTTCGTCCGATAGAGATTCATCGAATTAAAGTAATATTTACGTTAATGATACTAGATTAAACAGCACATGGGCACGAAATAAAAAGGACGTTGAGAATTTTTAATTTAAATCTAATTTTTTCGGATTATATATATATAGTGACGTGAATTAATAAATATACATATGAGGGTGTACATATGTATAGTAATACTATTCAGGTGTTAATATAACAGTGCTCGATGTATGATCAGAGCTGTATTATATATACATAAATATACATATTATCCTATGTTTATGCCACAACCCGGAGTTTCATCAGGTGCATATTTCAGACTGACGGTTTAATAGATTTGAATTTAAGTTCACTCAATATTTATGCGAATTAAATATTATAAAGTTAAATTACTATTTTTTTAATAACAAGATTAAAAATTTTAATAATTTAAGGTAACATGTAAATAAAATTTAAATTTAAGATTTAAAATTTAAATGTAAAATAAAAAATAAAAAATATTAAAAATAATAAAATGCAGGGAGAAGAAATCAAAGGGGCGTGATCATAAAACGTAAAATTTTAAAAAATTCAATTTTCTAATATTACGTGAAGATAAAAAATTATAATTTTGAAAATTTAAGTAAGTATAAAAATTATATAAAATTAAAAATTACAATTAAACATTAAAAAATTAAAAGGAAAATTTAGAATTTAGAATTAAAATTAAAAATTAAACAAAGCATGGAGCAAAAATTAAAGCGGTTTAATACATAATTGTTAAAGTAATATTGCGGAAGAAATAAATAAATAAATGAACTTAATTTAATTCCCATGAACATCGAATGAACTTTAATTCATTTTTTAACGCATGAAGCTCAGAGTCGTGCCACAGACGTAGAATAATATATATATATATATATATATATATATATATATATATATATCCGCGTGAGTATATATATATATACAAACACATTGTATGTATATACAGAGTAGATTGAATATTATATTCAAGACATGAATGTTATATTTAATTGTTATTATAAATATAATGTCTACTATATATATATATATATATATATATATATATATATATATATGAACATATGCTTTAGATAATATATATACACGCACATATACAAACACACACATATTGGTTGCATTTAGCAAAGCTTGTTTGGAGGTATACTTTATTTAATGTTCGTTTTACATATATTTATATAATTTATAACCAGTTAAGGGAATTTTATTTATAACTCAGTATATATATATATATATATATATATATATATATATATATACTCATACATATATTTGCTTTAAGTTATAAATACATTTTATGTATACCTGCAATATATTTATAGTAAAAATGCATGAACATTTACCAACATTTTCGGTCAAGTTTCAAACCTGGGTTAGGAAGCGAACGGAGTCTAAGCCGTACTGATGAGCTGTAATACAGCGAAACAGATCTGTCTGTGGATGACTATATTACTATTACTCAATTTGCTGAAAACTGTTACCCACATTGATATCCTTTAATAAGAACAAACAATATAATACCTCATTTTCCTACTTTTGCCTCACATTTTTATTGTTTATTTTAATGGATATCTTTACAAAGAAAACTCAATATTTCTTTGGATCTTGGCTTATTTACACATTTTTATACTTCCGTGAAATGTTTTAGGACATCAAATGCATGATTTTGCTTTTCATATTAAATCGAATGCTAAGAATCGGTTTAAACATCTATGTTTAAATATATTTTTTAATTTTTTCCGTTTTAATTTTAACAGCTATCATATCTTTTTAATTATTTTTTCATAAAATAAGATAATAATGTCTATTCAAACATGTGTACACATTGAATATGACGTTTATAGTATTAAGAAATAATATCGGGTGAAAAATTCCATTAATTTCTTAATATTTACTGAAAAGTCTCTAATAATTTAGCACTTGTAGATGGATAAAGTTTGATCTCTGCGAATTTACGGAGACATTGTAAAGACTTAAACGTTTTTATTATTTCATCAATTCTCAGAATCTTGGAATACATTTTTGTTTGAATAAATCTTTGTTATCCATTGATTTTTCTAGTTTGTAAGAAAATAATTTTATCGACATTTTTTTTATAATTCATTCTATAATAGAATAATAAATTGATACAAAGAATTCTATATATCAAAATCTTTTCCAAATTTCCATAAAATATCAAATTGTCTGCAATCGAAGGGTCCCAGAATTCAAAAAGTGATTTTAAATATTATTAAACTTTTGGTTTATTGACTGTTTTCATTTATTTATTTGTTCAAAATAACATTTACAAATGGTGATAAAATGTTAATTAATTAAATCTGGAAAGAAAATTCATTTATCGAAAAACATTGTAAACTTTTAAAACCTTTTAGGGTTAGCCTGTTTAATCACAGGCACAAATTACCTCTTGTGATTTTATAACTCTTTCGTTTTGTGAATTTTTAATCGGCATTTTAAGCCACCCCGGGCGACATTTTTAATGATTGGAAACAACTTCTTTGAAACGAGACGATCGAATATCGGTATCGAAATTAAGTTTTATGATTAAAAAATTCTCCATTCTTCTGACATCGTATTTATTTGAAGTCAACTTAATCACAAAATGTTATTTAACAGAAAAAACCTTTATCTTTTCAATCGCTTAGCAAACGAAAAAGAAAACTGGGCGAGTGCCTATTCAAATGGCGCCAACCATTGAGGCATTTTAATGGCGCCTGACGTCAACCGGTAGCAGCCATTAATTGATGACATACGAAACGCAGCAAATAATCGATCTGATCGAAATGAACACCGACAATTATTGATTGTGATCAATTATTTCATCTGCATCTCATTTCAGACGTTTTCAAAATTTTAATATAATCCTTTATCTTCTTTGAAAGAAAAAGAGAAATCACTTTGACTTGGGGTTAAAATAGTCTCTAAATTCATTGGTTTCTTTCTCTTTTAGACAGACAGACAGACACACACACACATACACACACACATACACTCATTCACACTTATGCTCATATTCTTACTTTTCAGTTAATATAAGTATTTGTATTTTGAGTTGTATTAGATAGATAGATAGATAGATAGATAGATAGATAGATAGATATTAAAAAAAACTGTTATTTTAGTTCACCAAACAAAAATAGAAGTTTTTAAACTATTATATATTTAATATTCCATCAGATTGTCATTGAAACATTATATATATATATATATATATATAATTCCAAATGAAGAGGACACAAGTTTTTTTTTATTTTATTTTGAGTGCTCTGGCATTTATTTTATTATAAACAGTGCTCAATATAATGAGTATTATAGAGCTTAATATATAGTCATCCGCAGACAGATCTGTTTCGCTGTATCACAGCTCATCAGTACGGTTAGACTCCGATTGCTTTTAACCCAGGATTAAAATTCGACCTTCAGTCGGCGATTCTACCTCTAGGCTATGGGCGCTCGGTAGAACTAGTTAACTGTTTACATTATATATATATATATATATATATATATATATATATATATATATATATATATATATAGTTAAATAAAGAAAACAAGGAGAAACTTCTTGCCTACGCGTTTCGTCTTGTGGTGGATTTTATCAACACAAAGAAATTAACTGAATTTTATTTTAAATAAAGTGTCTATAAACAAAAAATGTTGGTTACTAGAAGACATTCATAAATTATTCATAAGATTAGATAAAATTATGAAACATTTAAAAAACGTCATATTTTATATCTGAAGTGTCTTTTTTTTCATATGCAGTATAATGTGAGATATTAAAATGATTTTATGAGATATTAAATTGATGAAAATTAACTATTTTCTTATTATGCTTGTTGTTTGTTTGCATAAGAAAGTATATTTTTTATTATGCAAGGTGAGATTGGGAAAAAAATCGAGGCGTAGGTTAATATTTTGATAATATTTGATGGCGGCGTTCTCGAGAATATTACTTCTGAATATAACTTTATATACTTTTGCATATCTCTATATATATCCATCGCTAGTCGATGAAGACCCATGTAAGAACGAAACACATGACGTAGATTCATTTTACATTTTGGCATTCAGTTACAAAATATCAATTTAATATAGGAATTTTTATATCATATGCTGAAAATGACAGAAAACATTTTCATAAGCAAAAATAACAGAAACCTTTTTTAAGCGCCTACTTCATCGGTTTAAAACCCCTTTCACCACCCTATATATATATATATATATATATATATATATATATATATATATATACTGTTTTTTTTTTATTGCTGTCTGAAAATAGTTAAGATATTTTACTGTTTTTTGTTTTTGTAATTCGGTAAAGACCGTCTGGCTATCTTGCTCAAGGAACACCACTGCGGTTATTGTTGCAGTACATCTGATACGATGCTAATTAATTAAGGACATTGTGACGGTAGGCAAAGTTATTATCACTTTTAAAAATAAATTATTATTATCAAATATCAGTTTTTAAACCTTACTATGTGGCTGAGATAGTTGTGTACTTCGATTGCTTATTTTCAGGCTAACCTGAAAACCAACTCTAATTTCTCCTTATTAATTATATCGATATTTTTATATGATAAATTGTTATTATTAATTTATGTCGTTTTTCTTCATCTTTTTTTCATCTTTTATTTTCTCATTTTGTTAAAAAGAAAAAGAAAAACAAATTCAAGTCGTATCGGAAATAACTTCCTGACATCTGATACAACTAACAAAAAGTAAGTTTTATAAAGAAATTGAAGTCTTTATTAAATTCACAGAAAATCTACTGCTAATTATATTCAGTTTATTTGCAATTTTTAACAAGCCTAATACTTTTCGTTTTTGTGTTCTCAAAGTTATAAAAAGTAATTTAACTTTTTAATTTTTAACTTTGATGTTTATATTATAGTTAACAAATGTTCTCTTGAAAACAAGTAAAATAAATGAAAGGAATTTTTAACTTACACACACACATACATAGATAGGGAACTTGTTTGTTTAAACGTCATTTTAATGGATACTCATATCTGAGTAAATGCTTTGTTCTTATTATCAAACTGTATACTTATTTATTTACCTCTACCGGCCCGACTACAAAACCCGAACAGCCCTTTTGAACACACACTTCTCCCGATTATCGAAATATACATATCTGCTCTGCTTCGAAAATTTTTAAAAAATCAGTTGGAAACAATATGATAAAATTATGAAAATTCACTAAATTTAATTTGAATATTTCTATGAGCAATTATTACAATTAATTTTTACTGGAAATTATTACAATTAATATATACGGTATACCATTTCTATTAATCTATGATAAATTAAATTTGTATAAGAATTACAATTAATTTCTCTGAGATATTTCGCTTAATTTTACCTTAATCGTCATAGAAATAAGTTGGAAAATTTCGTGTATTCGTAATTTTAAAATATTTTATTTTTATATTGTGTAAAAACTGAATTTCATTGATATCATACTAATTAATCACTTTAAAGTAATTTTCATTAATAATTAGTAATTAATTACAAATTAGTTTCATGGAGTTTTTAATGTTTTGACACGAGTAAAATCATTTCATATCTTGGTTAATTTAAATTATATGAATTGGTAAATATTTTACTTACTACCATCGTTAAAAGATTAACTAATTAAGTTGAAATAAACAATAGAAAGATTATGTTGTGCCAATCCTCTAACTGGAGAGAGGTTTTCTAACTTAAGAAAACTCCAAAGTATTCACTGTTTATATTTTTAAAAAGTATTAATTTCTTTTACAAAACATTTCGTAACGCTTCTGTATCACTAGACGTATCTTTAGGAAAGATACAAATAGCATTATTGCCTAAATTAGCAAAACCAATCGATTTATTATTGCTTGTATGATGCTTGCTTAAGTGTGTGTGGTTGTGTATGCAAGTGTAAGTGGCAAGACTCTTTCGTCATGGCTGGGCGGAGATAGTGCTTCAATCAAGATGAAGCTTCCCGCCATAGGCCAGACTACTTGGCGAACGCGCCACACGCAGAAAGCAAACAACTACAAAATGGCGTATTAAGAAGTTGATGGTCAAATCAGCAGCCGACAATGGGAAAGAAATGTTTGCCGTTTCCTTCTCTTTAACAGAATCGCTCAATAGGGAAAGAAGCGACGCCAACGTCATAGGGAAAAGTAACGCCTGGAAATCTGTCGTTTAAAGAACTATGGAATAAAAAGCATTTACTTTTTTTGTCTTCATTCTCTTTCTTCCCCTTTAACTTTCTTTTCACTTCTCTATTTTTCTTTTTTCTTTTACTTCCTTCATTCTTTCGTTTTTCTTTACGTTTCGTTACTTTTTTCTTCTCTATTATTTTCCTTCCTGCTTTCTCGGTTTTCTTTTATTCTTTTATTTCATTGTTCCTATTCTCTTGTTTTTTTTCCTTTTTTCTCTTATTAAATTAGCATTTATTCTAATTTGTTGCTATTCGTTAATAAATCTAATCTCCAGTGTATATGTGGATATGTAAGTGCATCCATAAATAGAGAGAAAGAAGGAGAAGAGGCTGATAGTTTAAAAAAAACAAAAAACAGTTAAGTTCCCTATCTCTATTCCTTCGTGTCGAAGGAGGTCAGTCGGTTCATCATATTTCACGAAAATTTATTCTGGTTGTATTGTGGTGAAGAGGATGAGGTAAGAATTAACTGGACAAAGACACCTTGACACACTGATTCCTTCCTAAATACCCCAATCGTAACCCTTACTAGACGTTGAGTACGCTGACAGCCGTTAATGACCCCAAAAATATGTTCACGCTAATTTCAATTGTTGCTTTACTTAGAATTCTTGTTGAACAGAATCTTGGAAAACAGATGGACAGAGGCTCATTCTGATTTTCATGCTTTTCAAAGGTATTTATTATCAAATGATTGCCACGTGCGTGGCTTAATTCACACCGGTGAAGAAATAATATATAATTTTTACACACACACACACATATTATATATATACGCTTAAAAAGAAGAACAAAATGTATATTTGTTATGACAAATTAAAAATACATTTGAATGCTACTATGAAGACGGTCACAATGTGCTAAGAGTATCTGAAAAAAAATTCCATCCCTCTCTATATATATATATATATCTTGATATTCAGTTTTTAAAAATCCTTGATAGAATAGCTGAAAGTAATAGATATATAGAACATTTAGAGAGTTTTATAGTTTATATCGAAAAAAGAAAATAGGTTTACGAATGCAAGAAACACTTAATAAAAAGCTTAAACTCAATAACTTGTTAATCGTATTTAATAAAGAAAAAATAAAAGAGTATTGTTGTTCAAACACACACACACACACACACACACACACACACACACACACATATATATATATATATATATATATATAAATTAAGAAGATCAGCGTAATTAGCAGCTCTTCCTAATTTTGATATTTAAAAGCTCGGCATGTTATATGTTATATCTTTATTTTTATTCTTCTTTAAAAGTGTATTGAATACTTTTTAATACAACTGTTGACTGGTCTAATTTAATTCTGACCAATATTTGTTTGATAACTATTATAGTGGTTGCATCGTCTTTTTTGTTAACGCCTTGCGCATTCGAGAAATTTAAGTAAAGAAAATGTGTTCTCCAGCAGGGAGAAAACCTGCGTACCACTTTAGCATATCAGATCACACGGTAGTTTAGCCTACGAATAGGTTGTCAAGTTTGATCCCTACTGAAGAACTTGTTTTCTTTATTAAGATTTCTCGAATGAACAAGCCGACAGACGTAATACACACTGTTTAATAAGTAAAAACTGTATGTCTATTTGAAATACGAAATATCCACTCTAATAACGTTTGAAGTAATATATATATATATATATATATATATATATATATATATATAAATAACTGAGAAATTTGTTATATATATATATATATATATATATATATATATAACAAATTTCTCAGTTATTTTTTAAAATATAAATTAATAGCCTGCAAAAGTTACACTGATTCTTATTCTAAGTACTATCGTGATTTTGTTAAAGTGAAAAAATGTGTTTGTAAAGACCCCATATTTGAATATAAACAAAGCAGACTTTTCTTTCTCTGCTTGATTAGAACGTTTATTCATTGTGCTGAAAACATTTAATCAATTCTCAACAAAGTGTGTACATGATTTTGGAGCCGATATCATATATATATATATATATATATATATATATATATATATATATATATATATATATATATATAACATTTCAGCTGTTCTTTTTTTCTCCTGTGAATTCCCACCATTGTGTTGGAGATATTTTTCAACTTTCACCTGCTGGCCTTTTTACTCCCACACTGGTCACGTCATTTTTATTATAAAATGTGCTATCTCATCAGGTGTGAACTCCACAGCAGTATTAATATTAGTAGTTTATCTTATCTTAAAAAATGAGGGATTTATTTAAGTATTTATTAAATATAGTTATTAGTTTTATATAAAAAAAGATCATTTCTTTGTGTGTTTATGTTCAATATTATCCGACTATTAAAAGTAAACAAACAATTATTATCGACACCTGAATAATTATAGAATACTTGTTCTCAACTTTAAAACAAAAACAAGCGCGTGTCGTGATGGAGCATCGTGGCCAGGTGTCGAGAGATTTGTCTTAAGAACGATTAAAAAAAAACTTTTACACTTTATTTTCATAACTAGAAATATATATAGTTTGAAAATAACTTCAGGTTGGGTACAGTCTGATTCATCCTTTAAACTCTAAAATAAAAAACACTCGCCATTCGGACATGATGTTCCATCACAACTCCGCCGGTCTATTGTTGTTGTTGTTGTCGTTATTATTATTATTATTATTATTATTATTATTATTATTATTATTATCAGCAGCAGTAGTAGTAGTAGTAGTAGTAGTCTCTATTTCACGACTTTTTACAAAATGCTCAAATTTTGACATGTAATACTGCTTAACATAAGGAGACTCTTTTTCCAGTGTTTTCTTCACTCAGATTTACGTTGTATCTGCCAAAAGTGATTTTAGTATCATCAGTAATAAAAAAAATTATTTGTGCTGAATTTGATGAAAGCAGATACAAAAATGAAATTTACTGAATACGATCATGGAGTAATTTTCGTACCCTTTTTAAGAACAAATATTTTTGGTTATTATTTGAATATGTGTGTGTGTGTGTGTGTGTGTGTGTGTGTGTGTGTGTGTGTGTGTGTGTGTGCATTACTTCTAGTGTTATATTTTCTGGATACGAAAATAAAGTTAGCATGTGTAGATTTCGAAATGCCCCGTTAAGCAACGTGCATTTCTTAAATGGTAAACTGAGTCTTGTTTTGCTGAAATTGATTCCCCTAATTTAATGGTAATCCACGTCTAGCTCGAAGCTAGTTTCTAAAAATTAAAACAAGTGAAAATCTATATGTGTGTGTGTGCGTGTGCGCGTGCGTGTGTGTGTGTGTGTGGATATAAACACATCAATAAATCTTGTCTAATGACAAGAAAATTAAGACAAATGTAGATGTGCATGCATACAGGCATAACCACTCACACAAACACACGGAAAGACTAAGATACCTTTTTCTAAAACAAATCAAATGTTTGGTCATTAGGTTCACGTTTAAGAAATGATTCGGGCTG
This sequence comes from Ascarosepion bandense, assembly GCA_037127315.1. Classification (NCBI taxonomy): domain Eukaryota; kingdom Metazoa; phylum Mollusca; class Cephalopoda; order Sepiida; family Sepiidae; genus Ascarosepion; species Ascarosepion bandense. Next base: position 1,924,914 of record JBBBDQ010000789.1, on the reverse strand, counting down.
TGAACTTTTCGTCATAACTTCGTATATACGTGTGTGGGTGAGGGGAGAATGGAAAAATAAAAAATATCTTCTCTTCAATCTCTTACAACACACTTCAAGCGCAGCTGTGTCTTTTGGTGCAGTCCCAGGCTATGAACATCTGCTTCCGGCAACACAAGATCCACATTTGGGATCCAATTTGATTTCACACTATTCAGCTTTCGTTTGTTTATAAACAATTTTATGTTCCATCACAAAAAAATAATAGTTCCCACAAACTTTACAACGACATCCAGAACTTGTGGATGGTTGCTAGTTCAGCAGAACAAGTTTTATTTTAGAGCCGAGGTAAAACCAAGAATTTTAAAACGCTGATTTTCAAGGCAAGCAGACATGCGCTTTTTATTTTGGAGATTGAATTCAATCTTTCTACACAGATTTCCACATATTTGAGCCTGTGTTTAATAAAATAATATTGATATAAGAGATTTTGTAAACGAATAATAAGTTTTTATGTAACTGTTCCTGTCTAGAAGTCATTGCTTGAGATCAAGTAAAAACAAGTCTTCTAATATTTCCAACCCTTCCCTCAGTATTCTACATGGTATTAGCAATTTCGTCGCCGAGATTGTTTCATTTCCTTGTTGCTCTTATTATTATTATTATTATTATTATTATTATTGCCAATGATGTTTTTATTTACTGTCGCTTTATAATATAGCAGCTTTCTCAGTAATTCAACTGGTGTAATAATAATGCTATCATTTGTATTACATTCTTGTCTACTTGCATGGCTCTTTGTATTTATTCTAAACTCTTTAATGACAATGCGTATAACTTTCACTTTTATATTTCAGAACTTATTTCGAAAATGATTAAAATATTTTGATTAGTTTTTCAATTTATGACAGTTTGATGATTATTAATGCTCAAAAATTGGTTTGGAGACAGTAAATATTTACCAAGCATAACTTAGACCCACACATTATGACAGAAAGATTGTATTACGCCAGTGTACTATGCGTTTAAATCAGCGATCAAAATGCTAGCTTTAATCTAAACATGAACACCGACGGCTGGAACTGTTGTATATATATATATATATATATATATATATAGAGAGAGAGAGAGAGAGAGAGAAATAGATAGATAGATAGATAGATATAGATAGATAGATAGATAGATAGATAGATAGATGTGGACACTGAGGTCAACACCAAGCAGCGCCACTAGGTAAAGACCTCATTATTCAATTTTATATTTACATACGCTCTATCTCTGATACTGAGTACTTTTATTCAATGGCATAGCATAACTTAAGACTATATTTTATTCATAAGCACCAAGTATTCAACAAAAACAAGTTTGATTTGAAAGAGTCAACAGGGTCTGTCTGCTTTTAAGTAGTGCGCTCAATGTTGTGGATAAACTGTCTGAAATTTTTTTATTTTGTTGAAGTACTTTTGATCATAATAGTATATATATATATATATATATATATATATATATATATATATACACCTTGATAAAGAAAAATATGAGGAAGAAAAAGTATTATTTCGTAATTTACCATAAATTGAATATGAATTCTACAAATAAAAAAAAATATTAAAATGGTTGTTAAAAGATATCGGCTTGGAACGAGTAATCGCAAAACCGAGTCTGAATTCCAGTTGAATTCCTCAGATTCAGTTACGTGCAAATACCCTTGGGAAAGGTATTAATACCTCTCTTCCCTCCAGCTATGGGTCAAATAACTGGACAGGTTGGGTTCTATAGCTTTGGTTAGCAACCAGTCTACCGCAGAAAGTAATCGCAACTTTAGAGATATGATCGCCCAAGCGTGTATAACGTATGACACTTAACTGACTGACTGTTATCATGATAAATTTAAACGTAGAAAATATTTCTTTGTGCAGTTGCTGTAGAGGCATACTTAGTAAATTTGTGAGTTTGATCCTCCATAGATAACTAATTATTTTTGGTCCCGTGCCAGACATAACAAAAATCTGTAAATAGCGATGTGCTTGCTTGGTAGATGAGACAAATACATATTTTCCATCGTTTCTAGTGATCGGAAGCAGATTAAATAGAAACTTTTAGTGAGGATATGCAGTCTAGTATGTATTAAATCAGTTATTAAATCTTGATGGAATCACCATAACGTCTTATTTCGTCCAACAGAGTGATGAACTCGTAATTCAGTACAACGTAAGGCAGTCTGATTCTGATGCTGACGATAAAGAGATTATTATTAAAACTGGTCATATTTAGTCTTCAGAAATTCAGTGTAGAAAAATCTACATTCTTTTATATTTTTAGGTTTTCCTTTATTTTCCTTTTTATTTATCTTGTTATTTATTCCCACTTTCTAGATTTGATTAGTTTCACGTGAAGAAAGACGAAACATGATAAATATGCAATATTCTGCTCCTAGGGAGGCATGCAAAAAGCAACTTGTCAGTGTACGACTTCTCCTACAACTTGTTCGTTTCCTGCCATTTCTTCAATGTCCATCAATATTCATTCGAGACAAAACCAAATATAAAAATAATAACAAACCCCAGCAAATAGAAATTCTCCGCGCAACAATAATTATAAAATATACAGTCTTGTATTATTTTCAATAATGAGTGGCTTTTTTACGGGGATATTTCTCTGCACATGCGTGTGATTATGGTTGCTTGTTCAAATAAAGACGATAAAGCTAAAGAAAAATTCAACTTAAACGCACGTACATATATCAATCTTAATTCATGTATAATTTATTGATAGAAAAAATCGAAAATTATGAATCTATTTGCAATTGAAATAAGGGCCTGACTGAGGACATATTTCATTCGTAACTTTCCTCTAAAAGACGAAACATAAGTCGGTTTATTTGTATTTATTTCTATCCTTAATTGAATCTGCTTCGGAAGAGCGAAGTTGTAAATAGATTCTTATTAGAGACTTCATTCTAAGAAGCATTCACGAAAAGATGCTTAGCTTAAAGTATTTTCACTTATCTTGTTTGTTTCCCGAACCGGGCAAAAGATAAAGAACGTAGCTCTTTCAAGAGTTGATTCTTTATGAAGGCTCCCATCTTTTTTTTTTTTTTTGTTTTTTTTTTTAAGCATATCACACCGAGCAAGGCAGCAACGCCACTGATGTGCAGGGGGCTAGAAGACTAGAAAACTAGAAGAGAAAGCCGGAAACCACATTCTAAACAGGGAACAAGGGATGAGCCTCAACACCTGTTCAACAGATGTGGGTGGAGTGTGAACCGGACGATAGTTCAGTCTATCTACTCCAATTGAAAAAAAAACAAAACAAATAAACAAAAAGGAAAAGTGAAAAGATTGGAAAAGAGAAAGCCGGAAACCACATCTTAAACAGGGAACAAGGGATGAGCCTCTACACCTGTTCATAGACGTGGGTGGAGTATGAACCGGGCGATATTCAGTCTATCTACTCCAATTGAAAAAAAACAAATAAACAAAAAGGAAAAGTGAAAAGATTGGAAAAGAGAAAGCCAGAAACCACATCCTAAACAGGGAACAAGGGATGAGCCTCTACACCTGTTCAATAAACGTGGGTGGAGTGTGAACCGGGCGATAGTTTAGTATCTTAATGAGTCTAACATTCAACAAAGTTCCTATGAATAATTTTGACAAAACTTTTTGTCTTATTCATATTACTTCTTATCACAACTCCCAGATCACAACTCACTAATTTGCTCTATTCCTTCTAGTCTACACTAATTAGCTCTCTTTCTTTTGTCTCTACACCAATTTGGTCTCTTTATTTTGTTCTACATTAATTTGGTCTATTTTTCCTTCTACACTAATTTGCTCTCTTGCTTCTAGTCTACACTAATTTGATCTTTTTCTTTTGCTTTATCCTAATCTGCTCTTATTCTATTGTTCGACACTAATTATTTTTGTTCTACACTAATTTGCTTTCTTTCTTTTGCTCTATCTTTATTTGCTCTCTTTATTTTACTCTACACTAATTAGGACTCTTTCTTTGTTCTACACTATTTTCTCTCATTTCTTCAAAATTTATTTCCTCTCTTTTATTTAATCTACACTAATTTGCTATCTTTCTTTTACTCTACACTAATTTGCTCTCTTTCTTTTACTCTACACTAATTTACTCTCTTTCTTTTGTTCCTACGCTAAATTACTCTCTGTTACTCTAAACTAATTAGCTCTTTCTTTTGTTCCACACTAATTTGCTCTATTTTATTATTCCAGACTATTTTCTTATTTTTTTCCTTTGTTCTACGCTAATTGTTCTCTTTGTTTTACCCTATCCTAACTTACTCTCTTTCTTTTACTCAACAATAGTTTGATCTATTTCTTTTGTTTTACACTAATTTACTCTCTTTTTATTTTACTCTACACTAATTTGCTCTCTTTCTTTTGTTCTACACTAATTTGCTCCCTGCTTTACTATACACTAATTTGTTCTATTTTTTTTTTTTTTTGCTCTACACTAATTTCTTCTCATTTTTTGTTCTACACTAATTAGTTCTCTTTGTTTTACTCTATCATAATTTACTCTTTTTTCTTTAGTCAACCCTAATTTGTTCCCTTTCTTTTACTCTCTTCAAATATTTTCTCTTTCTTTTACTCAAACCTAATTTGCTCTCTTTCTTCTACTCTACACTAATTTGTTCTCTTTCTGTTGTGCTATTCTAATCTGTTTTCTATTTTTATTCTACACTACTTTGGTTTTTTAATCTACCATATTTTTTCCTCTTTCTTTTGTTCTATTTTAATTTGCTTCTTTTTACTCTACAGTAATTTGCTCTCTTTATTTTGTTATGCACTAATTTGCTCTCTTTCTTTTACTCTACAGTAATTTCTTTGAGAAATTTGCATATAACATAAAATGGTATTAATGAAATTGTCGTAATTAAATCAGTTTATAAGTTTAAAAATTTCATATATGGAATGTTATAATATTATACACTTACGCATGATTAATCCTACTCATAATATCACTGTTATAGAAATAGTTCGAAACAAATAAACACAAAAATTATGGTAATATAGAACGATGGTCAGATTATATTTTCTTAGAGGTTCTTAAAATATGATTATGAGTCATATTTCAAAGAACTTTATATAAAATTTTGAAACCTACACTTATAGAATGCTCAATAACAACTTCTTTGAAAAAGAAAAGCCAATACCAAAGAAGAAGAAGAAACTACAAAGCTTTATGAATTTTTAGCTTGAATATTAAATAACTCTTTGTTCTTTTACAGAGAAATAAAACTTAAATATTCCCATCGATCAAAATGTCCAATAAGCGAGCATTAATTTTTTACACACAAGAAAATACAATTACAAATTTAGATAGAGATACATTTTAAGAATATTTACCGTAATGATTGTTAAAAAGGTAAGCTCGCAAGCCATTACTAGTAAGTTTGATTTTTATTCGGGCCTCGTTATCAAAGCCTTGTGTCACATGAAACTGACTCAATATCTACAATTGAACCTGTCTGTGATAAGAAATATAACACTCATGCTGTTAGTAAATTTCGTCTTGCAGAACCTTGGGGATGTAGTGAGCTTACCTCCCAGAGAGTAAAACACTACGCCTCCTTGGTCTCACACTTTCAGCGGACCTCAAATGGAATGACTATATCGAATCCATTGCTAAATCCGCTGCTATGAAAGTCGGTTCTCTGTATAGGGCCCGGAAGTTTTTTCCGTCTAAATATATCCTGCACATTTATAAATCTACCATCCGCCCGTGCGTTGAATACTGCTTCCATATCTGGTCGGGTGCCCCTGCTGTTCTCCTCGGGCTTCTCGATAAGGTTCAGAGGAGGGTCTGTAATGTGATAGATACCGACTTGGGAGACAGCCTGCAGTCTCTCTCCCACCGGCGCGACGTGGCTTCCCTGTGTCTCTTCTATAAATACTTTCACGGCTTCTGCTCCGATGAACTTAGATCACTGGTGCCCACTAAATACGAATTTGAACGAGATACTAGATTAGCAACTAGATCCCACCCTTTTACAGTGAAACCGATAAAATGCAGCCGTAACTTCTACTCCAACAATTTCTTTCCTCGTACTTCCCGACTGTGGAATTCTCTTCCACACGATTGCTTCCCCGACGGCTACAATCTCCAGGAATTTAAATGTAAAGTCAATAGACACCTCCTAACACACTAACCTGCTCCCATTCTATCAAACACTCTTCCCATCTACCCAACCCTCATCCTCGCTATCCTTACTCATCTGTCACCTTCCTCCTGACATTCCCTATGTCTAACCACTCCTTCTCTTTACCTTCCCCTATGTAGCCCCATGCGCAATAGTGGCAGTGGAATGCCTTGCTTGGGGTGAGATGATTAAAAAAAAAGAAAAAAAAAAAGAAATCCACATTAGATATCCTTCATTAATACAACACTGGTAATATAATGATCTGGAAATCAGAGTTTTGAACGGTGGATTAATTATAAAGGTAGATAGGGTGCTCTAACCTAGGATTGTAACCAGTCTAAAAGAAAGAAAACTTAATATTCAAAACCATGGAGAAGGTAAAGGGACACCACGACAATATCTTCCCTAAGAATGCATGGCAATTCATTTACAATAAAGGAATGAGTGCCTACGTACTATATGCATAAAAAATTAAAGCTTACTTAAAAAGCGATAGTTAGCAAGTCCTTGTCCTAATTTTTTAAACTATATATATATGTGTGTGTGTGTGTGTGTGTGTGTGTGTGTGTGTGTGTGTGTGTGTGTATGCGTGTGCATGTGTGAGTAAAGACGCTAAGTCCGTAAGCAACAAGTATAACCCAAAAAGTTTTATTTAATATAAGATATGAAAGAAATAGAACTATATAGAGAACGCAATGAATATTATCCAAAGCAATATAATATAGATAAAGGAAAATTCAACACATCATCTAAAGCGGTTATAGACGATAATTTATTTCGAACTCATTATCTTCAGATTACCCGGAACTTATTTTTTAGTGCTATGTTAAGGGCCGTAAAAGGTGAGAGGTGAACAATTCATCAGTTAAGTGAGGCGATTGGACACTCATACACACCCTATATCCCATATATACACGTGTGTAAACAAAATAATGCATACACAAAGTACACAAATATGCAAACAAAATTCATAAAAGCACAAAACCCCACAAATCATTTTCGTACATAAAATAAAGTAATTATGCACTCATATAGGTATATATAACAAATACATATAATAAGTTCAAACTGAATTCCCTCAATGCGCAAAAATAATCAAAAAATAATCAACACAAAATGAAAGAACTTGCAAGTAAGGTAGAATGGGGTATCTTAAAATCCTATTTAACAGGCAATTTAAATATATTTTTATGTCGGAATTTAAAAATGATTTCATTCCTCTGGTTTAATAGTTAGCTAGTTCTTCTAAATTTGATTATTCTAATTTATAGAATTTAAAACCGCTTTAAATGATGTGTTCAGTTTACCTTCATAGATAGAGAAGTGGATATTAGGGTCAACACCCCTGCTTCATGCTTAAACGCAATCTGCAGGTAATTATGTAAATATAGCTTTAAGGTATGCTATGTTTATGGGTTAAAATAATTAATTCCAGGGATAGATCGTATATATATATATATATATATATATATAGATGCGTGTGCGTGTTTGTACGCGTGTGGGTGTATTTGTGCGATTGTGTGTGTGTGTGTGTGTGTGTGTGTGTGTGTGTGTACGAAGAGGTGGTGAAATATTCATGAAGGAACTTCCCTAAGTGATATTTGATAATGTGTTCAGATCTTGGAAAACTGAGTCAGATCGATAAATTTTCTACACCTCGTATGTAAAATCATCTGTACAATAAAGACAGAAGCTGATGATGGTTCACCTGAAATAGGCCTATTCTTCCGATTTACCATGAAATAACGCGTCTGCTTTAATTTTTCTTATATATATATGAAGCTGTTTCCATTCCAAACTTCGAAGAGGAAAACAAAGCACACAATACAAGTAGAGAATGAACATGTTGCGAAAGGGATGCTGCGGAGAGTCTGAGGACTTTTGAGACAGCGGGAGTATATGACTAGTACAGGAATTCTAAGAAGAGGGGGCGTGATTCATAGAAGAATAGAACAAAAAATTAATTCTATATTCTAGTCTTATAAATATTGCAGTTTTTTCTTACTAAATAAAAAGAATTGCGATTTTGTATTTAAATTCTTTTAAAAAGGTTCTATTAAACTAGATCAAACATTTAAAATTTATTGATAATCGTACCGAGTCGTTCATTTTGTGAGTGTGTGTGTGTTTACATTGTGTATACAACACGCTAAAATCTGCCTTCCTCTATCAAGCGCTCTTAGCTTACAGAATCGCCGACTGTTGTCAAATTGGACGGGTTTCATACCTGGCTGGAAACAATCGGATGCCTAACCGTACTTATGAGCTGTGATACAGCGAAACAGTGCAGTCTGCGGATGACCATATGTATATATATATTTTTAAGACAAGTTTTGAACTACGCATTTGTTCAGTCTTTCAGTGGAAGAATGAATTGTCTCAGGAGTGGATTACGACCATATGCTTTTAAAACATCGGTTCCCGTACGATCACAGAAATTAAGCAACATCGATCGTGTTTAGATGGGTGCCCGCTTTAAGCTTGGATACGCGAGTGGTGTACTGGATAACAGCACAGAATTGGAAATGGGGTGTTCCAGTTCCTGTCGGGTTCTTCATATTCACTAACGATCAAAATTATGAATCCATCTCGTTTCCATTCGTTAGCCTGGGTAGTAAAATCATTATTATATCAAAAAGAATTCTTATAATCTAAAAGTATGCCTTGGCCTTGAATGGCGTGCAAACTGGATCATATTTAGGTCAATGAATATGAAAACTATCTCCGGCTTTTTACTTATTTATTTTTTCAATTCTTTTTTTTTTTTTTTTACATTTTGTGATCAGCGGCATCAAACATTAATCGAAACGAAGTGAAAAATTTAGTAAACAACACCCAAATAAATTATCTATATAATAACAATCCGACTTTTGTATCTTTTTCTTTGTTATTGTAATAGAACAAAAATAGTAAATTTTAGCAAGGATTGGTTAGAGGAAAGTCCAGTTTGCAGTTTATTAATAATTGTCTGAGATCTCCATTCGGGCTTACTCCAATATTTTAATGTTCCGATTTCTCAAGAGATATAATTCCAGTATTTTAAAGGATATTTATAGAATAGTTACTTTTATATATATTTTCCACTCATTTTCAATACCTAACTTTTAAATTTAATTTTGAACAATAAAAAGTTTTCTTGAAAGCTAAATGATTAAATTTACTATTTCCAGAAAACAAAATATTCTGGTATATTTCAAACACAAATTATATTGGTTGGAATCTAAAATTTTGAAATGTAAAAAACTTTTTAATTTTTCGGACATTTTTGAACGATAGACATATTTGTAAACGAAAACGTTATTTTTAGGAAATTAGCAAATTTAAAGTTAAATTAAACATATTTCCTTGTTTATAGCATGAAATTTAGAATAAAAGTATTTCTTAATCACCGGGGTGCGAACTGAGTAAGGTTCTAACTGATTGATGACAGCCAGATGTCAGATGATAGCTAAGTATGATTGATATAATTGTCCAAATTTTTTCTGTGACTGGAAGAAAGCGTTACAGCCATGAAACACGTGTCTGTTTATATAGCATAGAAAATGCCATACTTTAAAAAACATTCATATACACAAAAAAATTACTTAAAAACCTATAGGGCAATGATTTGTATAAAAGTTTTCAATTTTTACTTAGTAAATATTGTCTTCACTTAATAATTTAATAACCTAGTCAGAACAAGGCTTTGTAGAATTTTTTAAAAATAAAATTTAATAAATTGATACAATTAAAAAAGAAAAAATGAAAACAATTCTTGCAAAAATTTATACATCAAAAATTTCTGCGTTTAAATAATAAAACAAATTTTTGAAACAAAATTTAATTTCTTAAGATTTCATGAATTTACGTAGAGTTAGGTGGGTAACAGATATAAAAAAAATATTTCTCTCAATATATTCTAAAAATAATAATTTCAAAAATATTTGATTTTTGAAAGAATTTTCAAATTAATGTGTTTTTCGATGGAAAAAAACTGAGTTACATAATATTACATTATGTAAACTCTTGTAACAATTTGGTTATGTGCTGACAAAACAAGATTATTTTACCAAAATTTCGAACGTGTTAGAAAAAATTAAATTTCTTTTTAAATAATTAAAAATACTTAGATCTTTTCTCTTAATAATAACAATAACATTTTGCTAAAAAAATTGTTTTATTGAGTTTAAGGCTTTTTTCTTCATACTATGCCGTTTTTTTTCAGCGAATTAATGTTGGTACGTACTATATATATATATATATATATATATATATATATATACATTTGAAAATTATTTTGTTTTATTAAAAGAATATCATTTTACATGTTTGATGAGAAAACAGATATATAAAATCTAGCTAACTGTGCATTGATTCAAAACATTAATCTGGCATACCAACACACGAGTCCATTATTTCTGGAATAGTTAAATTTTAAAAAAATTAAATCATATCGCACCAAACAAGGCATTTTAATGCCACTGTTTTGCAGGAGGTTACATAGGAGGAAAGTTATAAGAAAGAGTGACAGGTTATATGGGGTGTCAGGAAGTGGGTAAGGGAAAGATGAAAATACTGATGAGAGTGGAGTGGACGGAGAAACGAGCATGCGAGAGAGGATGCAGGTTAGTGAGATAGGAGATGACTATTGACTTTACATTTAAATTCTTGGAGATTGTAGCTGTCGGAAAAGCAATTAAATGGAAGGGAATTCCACAGGCGGAAAGTGCGAGAAAAGAAGCTGGTAGAGAAGAATTTGCGTTTCCAATTTATTGGTTTCACAGTAAAAGGGTGGGACCTAGTTGCTAATTTTGTGGCTCGAGTAAATTATAAGGGGCACCAGTGAGCTGATTTCATCGGAGAAGAAGCCGTGAAAGTATTTGTAGAAGAGACACAGGGAAGTCACATTACGCAGGTGAGAAAGTGACTGTATCCGAGCTGCCAAGTCGGGATCTATCACATTACAGATTCTCCGTTCAATTTTGTCAATGAAAATGAACCTTGGAATAATAATTTAGTATTTTTAACTTTTTAATATTTGTTGTTACAATAATTCCTCTTGATCCATAGGCAAAATTGTATACCCTTTGCCCTAAAGATATGATACTTATTAATTCAATTTTATGTTTAAGTTTTAGTTTGAATTAAATTATTACTTATCAATAATACTGTATATCTTATTAGTAAAGGAAACGATGCATATTTTATTAGTGGTTGAATCGTTTGACGGAACTTTAGAATAATAATTTAGCATTTTTAAATTTTTAATATTTCATATTTAACACGGCTCTTATTATAGTATAGTTATGAAATAGGGACAAACGAACACGGCTCTGTTATAGATTAGTATAGATATGAAATTGTGACGCATGGACGGTCGCGGCTCCTATAGTATACATTTCAAGTACTCACTTGTATTTTGTCCTTTTTTTTCATGTGAAGACGATGAGACAAATGTCAAAAATTTTATTAATGCTTTTAACCGGAAAAGATTATATTTTATTTGGTTCCCTTATTTTAAAATTATAAGAAAACCAAAACTGTGTGTGGAGAAAATGCCTTGGGACCTTGAGGGTAAATGAGTATTATAAATCAGATTAATTATCCTAGATTATCACGTCCTAATAATGTCCAGTCTTGAAGAGTGTCACACACCCTTTTTTCCATATAACATTGATACGTTAAACTTCTTACAACTAACGCAATGTAATTTTTATATCATTTTAAAAGATAGCCACATGAATAATATATTCGGTTCAATGAACTTGAATCAAGCTAAAAATACACTAAATACATTCATTAATATATCTTCCCACAGAGCCTCAAACTCAACAGGGAGGCATACATTAAGTGCCTTGAGAAGATAGTTCTGCCCTGGATCAAGAGTGTGGCTGCTAGAAGACCCTATGTTTGGCAACATGACTCTGTATCATGAGGTACAAGTTAGAAGATCCAGTCATGGTTGCCAGACCATTTTTGCATCCCTCACATCTGGCCACCTAACTCCAAACTGCAACTCCCTTGATTATTATATGTGGGATGCAGTTGAGCGAGTAACATTAAGATGAACTAAATCAAGGATTATGACAGCATTATACCAACTTAAACAAGGAGACCTTCCAGAAGAGTTGCAGGAGATTCCGAAGGCGTCTAGAGGCCGTGGTTGAAGCCAATGGCGATTTTATGTAATAGATTTACTTTTTAGTATTTCAAGATATTTTTGTGTAATTTTGATAAATATATCTTTTAAAATGAGATGGTAGTGTTATTTGCATTATTGTATAATTTAGATGACAAGTTATCCATCACATACCGTGCTCTCTCTCTCTCTCTCTCTCTCTCTCTCTCTCTCTCTCTCTCTCTCACACACACACACACACACACACACAAACACAAACATATATATATATATAATTTCTTTTACGGAAGATTATACCGCCATTTTTACGGGATCTGCGCTTGTTATATAAATCTCAATTTACTTCACATTTAGCCTAAATGCCACGAATAATGAATATTTAAGAAAATGCAAGAAAACTTAAAAAAGAGCAAAATTGAAATCTCTTAACTAATAAGCTTAATTTTTTTTAGATAAAATCTGGGGTAACATTAGCGATTGCGTAGCAAAAGCTCCATTTGAACAAATGCTTTCTTTTTTTACAAATTTGTTTTCCTTTACAGGTTTATTCCAAAATATAAGTACTTTCATTCAAAATATATATCACTTTATCCACAATACATGTATATAATTCAAGTTATATCGACATTTATGCAAATTCTTATAATTTAATCTCTTTGACTCGCTTATTTTTCATCTTCTGATTGTTACGATGAAAGTCTTTTTATTCAATTTTACATTTACTGTTGTTTAAAAGTAAAGTGTTTAAAAAAAATGAATGCCTATTTGAAAATAAATATGAAAACAGAACAGTTATTTACAAAGTTTATCTTAGATTTGACCCAAGTGAGAAACGAAGTCTCTAGTAATGAACCCTGAGATCACTCGCTAAACAAGATCCAAAAACAAGTGTTAGTTGAACTACATCCAAAACAAGTGTTAGTTGAACTGTTCTTCTCATCTTTGTTGTTATTATTACAATGTTTCGGCTTCATCAGTTGATTGTCGATATGGGTAACCTTCAGGAATTAAATAATTAAACGTAAATAACTAATGATAACTCTTCGTCTCAGAAATTCAGACAAAAGGGTTGGCTGGTTTAGTATATAATCCAAAACTTCAAAAATCGTTGTCTGATTCGGAATCCAAGGTCACATTCCTCTGCTGGCGATCACAGGTCTTTACAATTTCTCCTCCATTGACATCTCGGAATTTTTTTTTTTTTTTTTTTACCATTACACTTATGACATGAAACCAACTGAAATTCTTCTCCCACCCCTTACCCGGTTAACCCCACCTCCGACTAGAATTCCTCCCCTGGAGAGGCAAGTTGCTGCCGTAGAGAATCACTGGTTTAATCAATTTACTTTACTCAGTTATCTTAGCAGACGTGAGACTCTCACTAGGCAGACGGGGAAAATCATTCACTTTTGACACAAACAGGAAAATGAATGGGTAGACAAAGAATAAAAGATATAAAACTTATTCTCAGTTTATCATAAATTAACCTAGCACTTCAAGTGACTATGCAAAGCATACTTAAGAATTGCAACCAAGATATGAATGATATTTCCGCAAAACAAATGCTATTTATATAATGTATTATATAAATGATAGATTATATAAAGGCATTTCAACTAATATTCTGTTGTAAATAACGGCTATAATAATAATAATAATAATAATAATAATAATAATAATAATGAAACCAGAAGAAGCTTATAAATACCTAGGTGTAAATGAGAGTGAAAACATTCACCATAAAAAAAATGAAAGAAATAGTGCGTAAAGAGTACTATAGAAGGCTACGAATGATATTAAAAACTGAATTAAATTCACAGAACAGAGTTATGGCCATTAATAGCCTTGCAATCCCAGTTGTCCAATATAGCTTCAACATCTTAAACTGGACTCTAAACGACATCAGACGAATGGATGCTAAAACAAGAAAGCTTCTTTCTAAGCATAAGATGCATCATCCAAAGGCTGATGTAGACCGTCTATACATACCCCGTAAAGAAGGTGGAAGGGGTCTTATTCAGCTGGAATTGTCATACAAGACAACAACTATTGGCTTACTAACATACATAGAAACAACAAAGGATTGGATGATACAATTAGTAAGGCAACATGAAGAAAGAAAGAAAAAATATTCAATAATAAAAGAAGGCAGTAAATACAAACAAGATTTACAGTTAGTACATTCTGTAGAAAAGCAGAACGGAAGCCAAGAGTCGGCTATTGCGGCAAAGAATATGAAAATGAAAGCCAAAGATAAAGCTCTTGAACAGATGAAACAGCGCTGGCAAGACAAGCCTCTGCATGGCCAATATCCAGTACGTGCCAATAAATCCAATGTTGACAAAGTTAATACTCATCGATGGTTACGTGCATCTGGATTAAAGTCTGAAACTGAAGGCACAAGACCAAAGTTTTTTCACGAGAAACTTTCAGGCAAATATTATGCATAATAATATGGATCCAAAATGCAGGTTTTGTGATAAACACCAAGAAACAATAGACCACCTAATCTCAGGCTGTTCTGTGCTGGCCCCAAATGAATATAAAAATCGTCACGATAGAGTTGGGCAATATTTACATTGGGCAATATGCAAACATTATGGAAAAGCTGTAGGCAGACACTGGTATGAACATCACCCAGCACCGGTTACAGAAATAGAAGATGTAACCATTCTATGGGATTACACCATCTACACAGACAGAAAAATTGAAGCAAACAGGCCAGACATTATTGTTAAAAACCAGAAGGAGAAAACTTGTCTATTAATTGATATGGCTTGTCCAGCGGATTGTAACATAGCAATCAAGGAATTTGAAAAACTGTCAAAATATAAAGACCTGGAAATTGAAATAGAAAAAATGTGGAAATTGAAAACAAGAGTTGTGCCAGTGATAGTAGGTGCACTTGGAATGATAAAAAATGGAACAAAACAACACATTGAAAGAATCCCTGGAAACCCCAGCTTAAGAGATATACAAAAAATTGTCTTATTAAGTACAGCCCACACACTAAGGAAAACTTTATCTATGTAATGCTGGAGATGATAGGGAAGATAGAAAAACATGAAATGGAGCCATAACAACACGCCACTACCTGCCTTAGGTCTCCCCGCAGACTTGGTTGGTAGTGAGACCAAAGCAGAAATCGAAATATGATCAAAAATGACATAATAATAATAATAATAATAATAATAATAATAATAATAATAATATCACAAGTAGGCATATACGCTGACGACACTACGGTTTACTCTCGCCTCGATCTGCTGAGGCTGACAAAGAAAACCTCGCTGCTGAGCTTGAAAAGAACCTCCAATCCGTGGTGAACTGGGGTAAGAAATGCCTCGTGAATTTTAATGCTTCCAAAACGAAGCCGCTATCTATTAACCATCACAGACTTATGGTGGGGCTCCTACCCCACCATAAGTCTGTCTGAAACCAAAACACTGCGCCTCCTTGAGTTAACTCTCACAACAGATTCAAATGGAATGACTATATAGAATCCATAGCTAAATCCCCTGCTAAGAAAGTCGATTCTCTGTGAAAGGCCAGGAAGTTTTCCCTATCTGAAACAATCCTACACATATATAAATCTACCATCCGCCCGTGCATTGAATACTGCTGACATATCTGGTCTGGTGCTCCTGCTATCCACCTCGGGGTCCTTGACAAAATTCAACGGAGAATCTGTAATGTGATCAGTCCCGACTTGGAAACTCAGATACAGTCACTTTCTCACCGGCGCAATTTGGCTTCCCTGTGTCCTTTCTACAAATACTTTCACGGCTTCTTCTCCGAGGAACTTAGCTCACTGGTGCTCCCTATATATGAATTTAGTCAAGGCACAAGATTAGCAACTACGTCCCAACCTTTTACTGTGAAACCAATAAATTGGAAACGCAAATTCTTCTCTACCAGCTTCTTTTCTCGCACTTCCAGCCTGTGGAATTCCTTTACGTTTACTTGCTTCCCCGACAGCTACAATCTCCAAGAATTTAAATGTAAAGTCAATAGTCATCTCCTATCTCACTAACCTGCATCCTCTCTCTCATGCTCCTTTCTCTGTCCACTCCACTCTCATCAGTATTCTCATCTTTCTCTTACCCACTTCCTGACACCCCATTTAACCTGTCACTCTTTCTTATAACTTTCCTCCTATGTAATCCCCTGCAAAACAGTGGCAGTAAAATGCTTTGTTTGGGGTGATATGATTATAAAAAATAAATAAGGAAATAAATAAGTAAACGCGGTTGGAATTTTTTTTTTTTTTTGATAAGCGTTTCACCCCGAGCAAGGCATGTCACTGCCACTACTGTGCAGGGGGCTACGTAGATTGGAGAAAGGCTGATTAAATATAGGAAATGACAGAGGGCGGGTGATAGGCGGGTAAGGATACCGAGAATGAGGGTTGGGTAGATGAGAGTGTTGTGAGAATAGTTGGGAGTTAGTGTGATAGGAGGTGTCTATTGACCCTACATTTAAACACCTGGAGATTGTAACTGTCGGGAAAGCAGACTTGTGGAAGGGAGTTCCACAGGCGGGAAGCGCGAGAAAAGAAGCTGTGGAGTAGAATTTACGGTTACATCTTATTTGTTTAACTGTAAAAGGGTGGGACCTAGTTGCTAATCTAGTATCTCGTGTAAATTCATGCTTAGGCGGCACCAGTGATCTAAGCTCATCGGAGCAGAAGCCATGAAAGTACTTGTAGAAGAGGCACAGGGAAGCCACATCACGCCGGTGTGAGAGCGGCTGCAGCCGGTCTGCCAAGTCAGTATCAACCACGTTACAGATCCTCCTTTGTATTTTGTCAAGAAGCCCAAGGAGAGCAGCAGGGGCACCCGACCAGATATGGCAGCAATATTCAATACACGGGCGGATGGTAGATTTGTATATGTGCAGAATAGATTCAGGTGGAAAAAATTTCCGGGCCCTGCACAAGGAGCCCACTTTCATAGCAGCAGATTTGGCAATGGATTCAATATAGTCATTCCATTTGAGGTCCGCCGAGAGTGTAAGGCCAAGGAGGCGTAGTATTTTACTCTCTGGGAGGCTACCCTGTCCCATGCTAATGGGAGGTAAATGCGAATGTCTATGGTGATTAGTTGATAACAGGTTTGTTTTGGAGGCATTGGAATTTACCAACCATTTCCTACCCCAGGTCACTACGGATTGGAGGTCCCTTTCAAGTACGGCAGCGAGGTTCACTTTGTCGTCCAGACCTGGTTTCTGATCGATGCGGGAGTAGATTGTTGTGTCGTCGGCATACATGCCAACTTGGGATCTAATGGTGTCGGGGAGATCATTGATGTAGATCAGAAAGAGCGTGGGACCTAGGATAGAACCTTGAGGGACGCCCGCGTTCGTCTGGTAGTTTTGGGAGGCATGCCCATTTAATACCACCTTCAATGTGCGGTTAGAGAGGAAAGACTGGATGAGGTCAAACAGATGTCCAGTTATCCCATAGCTCCGCAGTTTGCACAAGAGGCCAGCATGCCAGACCCTGTCGAATGCTTTGGAGATATCCAAGGCAACGGTTCGGGCTTCACCATACTTGTCAAGTGCCTGGTATATGTATTCGGTAATGGTCGTTAGCATATCAGCAGTAGACCTGGTGAAGCGAAACCCATACTGTTTGTCAGAGAGAAGCCCGTTGGCCATAAGATGCTGAGTCACCTCGGCGTTGATAATGGCTTCGAAAACTTTGCCAAAGATTGGAAGGAGACTAATAGGACGGTAATTGGCGGGGTCTGAGGGTTCGCCAGAATTCTTAAATATAGGTACTACGCAGGAGGACTTCCAACAGGCAGGAAAGCAGGAAGCAGATAGGCAGAGGTTATAGAGTTTAGAGAGGACAGAGGAGAGTTCTGGGGCACATTTCTTCAGTACTATGACTGGGATTCCGTCACCGCCGCTCGCTTTGTGTGGGTCAAGTTGCGCAATTATCTTGGCGACCAGCGAGGGTGTAATGTGGACGTTATTTAGTTGAGCCTTAGTTCTGGGTGTGAAGTCTGGTGTAGGTATTCCTAACGAGTCCAGTGTCGAATTGGTTGAGAATCTACGGGCAAAGCATTCAGCCTTGTCGGCTGGGGAGGTGAGAACTTCAAATTCATTGATTAGTGGGGGTATTGAAGTCTTGTTCCTGCTGAGCACGCTTTTGCAGAGACGCCAGTAATCTTTGGAGCCAAACTTAGAGGATGCTATGCGTTGTCTAATTCTGGTAGCAAACGCCCTCTTGGCTTCGTTCAGTACTTTTTTACACTTGTTCCGTGCTGAGGTGAAAAGGCGCCTGTTTTGGTTCGACGAGCAGCTTCGATAGAGCCGGAAGAAATGGTTCCGGTGGGCCTATTGCCCACCGGAACCATTTCCAGCCGAGCAAGCGGGTGAGAACCAGGGGGACGAATTTGGTTTTAGTTGGAATCTTCTGGCAGGGATAAAAGCATCGATGCCAGCCTTAACCCAAGAGGAGACTTCGGAGGCACAGTCTTCGACAGGAAGATCAAAGACGTTGTTCCAGGGGACGTCGCAGAGGATGTCCCTGAACGAGTCCCAGTCGGCTCTTTGGTAGCAGTATGATATTCTGCTGGTCTGGTTTTCTTGGGTAGAGTTAGTGTGGATTGATATGTTTACGGAGACTACGGCGTGGTCAGAGTTTCCGAGGGGGCAGAGTTGCCTGGAAGTGCAGGAGTCTGGGATGGAGGTAAAACAAAGGTCGAGTAAAGAGTCCCTTCCGTTAGGGTTTTTAGAGAAACGCGTGGAGAAGTCCACCACTTGCGTTAGAGCTTGGGCTATTGAAAAGTG
This sequence comes from Ascarosepion bandense, assembly GCA_037127315.1. Classification (NCBI taxonomy): domain Eukaryota; kingdom Metazoa; phylum Mollusca; class Cephalopoda; order Sepiida; family Sepiidae; genus Ascarosepion; species Ascarosepion bandense. The sequence continues at coordinate 1,905,850 of JBBBDQ010000789.1, read as the reverse complement.
CATGGTGCGGATCCCAGCAAGGTCGGTGGCTGAGTTTTCAAGCCACTTGGTGTGGTGGGCGTTAAAATCACCAAACACAAATATATGGGCAGATGGGTGAGAAGAAATGGCCCTGTCGATGTTAGTAGAGATGCAATCAAGTAACGTACAGTCAGAGGAGGAGGGGGAGCGGTAGAGGAAGAAGAGATAGCTAACCGAGCTTAGAAGTGAGAGACGGAAGCACATGAAGGAATGATCAAGGGATTCAAGAGACGTGACCCTGGCTAGGGGGAGTTGTTCGCTGACATATACACCAAGCCCATGCATATGGACATTGGAGTCCTTCCTGAAGAGAGGAAGGTAACCAGGAACGAACAGCTCTGAAGAGGGGATAGAAGGGTCAAGGTTAGTCTCACATATAGCTAAGATATCGGGTGAGTTAGTTAGAAGGAAAGACTCTACACTATTAAAGTTACTGCGAATACCTCGTATATTTGTGAAGGTAACGCAGATAGGTTTGGGCGATTTACGACTAGCTGGTTTAGGCTTGCTATTTTGTTTGTTTAATTTCATGCTGGTTATAGTTGTGGATAGAGAGAGGTCTAGAGTAGGGTCAGATGGTCGTTAATTGCAGCAGGTGAAGGATGGTGAATGGCGCCGCCTGCAGCATAATGTGGCCTCGGGGTTGCCCATCGGAAATTCATGCAGGGACGCCCGTCCATGCGCGAAATGGCACTACAGGAACCCCGACATTATTCAACTGTTGATCAGAGCAGCCTCTAGAGACGCTACGCAAGAGTTCGGGCTCCTAACTACCAGTCGGAAGCAGCAACCAGGAAACTGCCAACCCGGTACCCTCAGAATGAAGAGACATTGCCACCATACTCACCAACTACAAAAAGCTTCCAGCCGAACCGACAAAGACCGAAAAAGAGAGAGATGAACCGAGAACCCCTTCCTAAACAAGAAACAAGGCGATCACCTCTACTCCTGTCCAAAAGAAGAGGGTGGAGTGTGATACCGGGCGATAGAAGGTACTATCTACTCCAATTAAAAAAAAAAGAAAAGAAGAATAAATGTGTGACTGAAGTTAATTAAGTTTTAACTTAGTATAAGTCAAACCTAAATTTGATAATTAAGAACAATTTACACAAAAATTAGGCAGAAAAGATAAGAACCGAAATAAAATAAAATAAAATAAAATAAAAAATACAAATAAAAATACAAATCAAAATAAATAAATAAATAATTCAAAAAATAAGATCACACTGGCTAAACTCACCAAGTTGCAGGCTGGCTGACAGAAAAAAGTTAAGAAAATTTCAAAAATTATCTTCATTTTGTTTCTTCTATACAGTTCTGGAAAGTTTAAGTTACCTTGAGTAAGCAGTAACAGACAGTAGTGTGATGGGGGGGGGTCACCTCAGAGCCATGTGTCCAGTTAGCAAGGGAGAGAGAGAGAACAATAAAATAAAATTAAAAAAAAACAAACATGGCCGGTCTTAGAATTCCTACATATAACCAAAACCCTAATATACCAAACCTAAATTTGATAATTAAGAACAATTTACACAAAAATTAGGCAGAAAAGATAAGAACCGAAATAAAATAAAATAAAATAAAATAAAAAATACAAATCAAAATACAAATCAAAATAAATAAATAAATAATTCAAAAAATAAGATCACACTGGATTACGACGAGAATGACGTGTTTTCCGAAGCTCTTGAAAACGTAACAATTTTTACCTATATAAAATTTTGTTATTTTTACTATTTTAACGTAATCAGGAATTTTTCTCCGTATTATTATTTAATTTATCTGTTTCTTCTTCAAATGATCTTGATAGATTAATCAACTAGTTTTCTTATTATTGATATATCCCCTAGTTGTCGATATTTCGAAAGAATATTTTTTAAACTACGATATTTAAAAAAATACAACAGGAAAAAACAGTACAATTTTTACCTTTCTCAGAAAGACTAGGTTTTTTCTTTTTTTTATTTGTTTTTTTTTTCGATAACGCTATTTTCAACGACTTCAATAAAAAAATAACTGAATATACAGATGGATGAACAAATTATTATTTCAAAATTTCACTGCAATGATAAACGAATGTTAACTTTTTCTTTCCCATTAATTTTTTTTTTTTTACAGTTACTTTTGTTACAAGGACTAGTGATGGTAGCAAAAACAATTTTTTTAATTAATTGACAACTCATCTGATCAAGAGTAAAAAAGATAAAAGACAGAAGAAAAAGAAGAGAACAAAATTACCATTTGTATATTTCTCTCTCTCTCTTTCTCTCTTTCTCTCTCTCTCTCTCTCTCGCTCTCGCTCTCTCTTAACATAATACTCTAGTGTAGTGATGTGTTGTTTTGTTAAGCGGCTGTTTCTTCCAAGTTTTTTTTTTGTTTTTTTGTTTTTTTTTAAATCTGCCATAGGAACAAACTCCTACACAAAGAATGGATTTTCAGGTCTCTACAAACAGGATAACCCTAATGTTGGCCTTGCAAATTCTCCAGCTAGATCTATAAGCGTACATTTAAAGAAAGAAAAAATAAAATGACATCGTGAAGGGTACAAAGTCGTTATGACTGCATTCCATGAAGCGTTACTCTAACCGAAGAAAAAAAATCACTCGCCAGACATATGAATTTTGGTGAGAAAAGGTTGGACAAACAATTAAAAAGTACATTAACAAAACTAAACTAGCAAATGTAAGAAGTACATCATAAGAAATAACCGATTGACAGAGGCCGAAATTAAAGAAATAAAAAGAATTACAACCAGAATAGACGAATCCACAAAACATGAAATGGAACCGGAATCGGAAAAAAAGAAGTAACTTCACACAAACCACAAGTCATAATGAAGAAACCGAGATACACACAAATCAGTTTGAAGACAATGCTGAAAATTTAGAAGTGTTGGAAAGGTGTGATCTTAGTCGGTTGCAAGACCACAATAAGACGAGTTCAAAACATATTGAACAGAATCATTTTTACGGAAAACAAGAATAGTATACAAGAAGCCAAGGAAGAAATCAAGAACCATATAAGTCAGATATAAAATATTGCAATGGAGAAACGAGAACAACTCCCAAAATTACAACCAACAAAGCATAACCTCGAAACTATTAAGCTCTACAATGCATCACTCAAATTAATTCTGAACGAAGATGGCACTCATATAAATCTCAATGAAGCAATATGTACATCAACAATATCAGCAACAAAAAAATTGAACATCAAAGTAAAAAATAGGCTGTCTCGCAGACATGAAGATCCACCTTGCAAAAGAAAAACAGAAAAAGAAATCGAACAACTTACAAGTCAATTATCGGTACTCGATGAACTGGCAAGCAGAATAAAAGTAAGAACTAGACAAGGCAGAAGAGTCGAAAGAAAATACAATATTAGGAATGAAAATGAAGTCCTATCAACTAGAGAGAAAAATAATGCAAACAATACAACTGAAGGCTCAAAGAGTAAGACGCTATGAGAAAAGATCAAGATTCTACAGACAGAACAAGATCTTTCAAACCGGTGCAAGGAAATTTTACAGGGAAATAGGTAAAGAAAAAATTGAAGTGGCATTCCACCCTCCCAAATTTTCTGGAAAAAAATATGGGCTTTCCCTAAAAAACATAGCAAAGTAACAGAATGGATTGCGCAAAAGATAGAACGAATGAAAATTAAACCAAAACAAGCATGGGCTGGAATCACAAAAAAGGGTGTTTAATATGCACTGAAAAAAGCACACAACTGGAAATCTCCAGGAATAGATAAAATTCCCAACTTTTAGCTATTTAAATACAGCATACAAAAGCTAGTCAAAGAACTTCAAAAAATGGTTAACAATCCCACTAAAATTTTTGCATGGATGACCAAAGGAATTACCTTTCTTTTACCCAGAAATGGTGGCACAAATATCCCGAAAAACTATAGACCAAATATATGTCTTCCCACAAAATACAAACTATTGACATCTATTTTAACAAAGCAGATATTTCTTCTTGGGAAGAAATGACATACTACCGTTTGAACAAAAAGTGTGCAAACGTGGCTGTTACGGATGTAAAAATCAATTACTTATTAATAGGATGATCTTGTTAAGCTTCTTCAATGCAAAGAATAATCTTAGTACTGCCTGGATAGATTATCGTAAGGCATTCGATAGTGTACCACATCCCTGGATCTTAAAATCTTGAAATATGTACAAGGTATCATCCGTTATCATTAATTTCGTCAAACAGTGTAAGTCGATATGGAACACAACACTTTACTGCAATCATATAAATGGAAGCTGTAAGTCTGGTAAACTAAACATTAACAGAGGAATATTTCAAGGTGACTCTTTGTCTCCCTTATTATTCTGCATATCATTAATAGTACTAATAAGACAGAATGTGGTTATAACATAGCTAAAAAGAAAATAATCCACGTATTTTACATGGATGACTTGAATTTGTATCCTAGGAATGACAATGTGCTGTAAGATCGTCTGCAAACTGTAAAATACTTCAGTGAAGGCATTGGAATGAAATTAAATTTGAATAAACGTACTAAAACCACAGTTTTATGAGGATCGCTGCAACAAACATCCTCTATTAGCTTAGACACTGCTGTAACAATAAAAGATTTAGAGTAAGAAGAAGCTTATAAGTACCTAGATGTAAATGAGAGCGAAAGAATTCATCATAAGAAAATGAAATAAATAGGGCGTAAAGAGTACTATAGAAGGCTACGACTGATATTAAAAACTGAATTGAATTCTCAGAACAGAATTATGGCCATTAATAATCTTGCCATCCCAGTGGTCTAGTATAGTTTCAACATCTTGAACTGGACTTTAAATTACATCAGACGAATTGATTATAAGATAAGGAAGCTTCTTTCTAAGCATAAAATGCACCATCCAAATACCACGTAAAGGAGGTGGAAGAGGTCTTGTTCAGCTAGAATTGTCATACAAGACAACAACTATTGGCTTACTAACATACATAGAAACAACAAAGGACTGGCTGATAAAATTAGTTAAACAACATGAAAACAGAAAGAAAAAATATTCAATAATGAAAAAAAGGCAGTAAATACAAACAAGATTTACAATTAGTAAGTTCTGCAGAAAACCAAAACAGAAGCTAAGAACCAAGTAATGCTGCAAAAACATTAAAAAGAAAGCCAAGTATAAAGCTCTTGAACAGATGTAACAACGCTAGCAAGACAAACCTCTACATGGTCAATATACAGAACGTGATAATAAATCTAATGTTGATAAAGTTAATACCTATCGATGATTACGAGCATCTGGATTAAAGTCTGAAACTAAAGCAAAACCAAAGTCTTTTCACTAGAAGCTTTCAGGCAAATATCATATATAATAATGTGGATCCAAAATCCGGGTTCTGTGACAAATAGCAAGAAACAATAAATCATCTAATCTCAGGATGTTCTGTACTTGCCCCAGATGAATATAAAAATCGTTACGATAGAGTGGGGCAATATTTAAACTGGACAATGTGCAAACACTTTAGAAAATATGTAAACTAACACTGGCATGAACATCGCCAAACACCGGTTACAGAAATAATTCTATTGGATTACACCATCTACACAGACAGGAAAATTGAAGCAAATAGGCCGGACAAACCAAAAACCAAAAACCAAAAAGAAAAACACTTGCCTGCTAATTAATATAGCTTGTCCAGCAGATTGTGACATAGCAACCAAGGAATTTGAAAAACTATCAATATAGAGACATCAAGAAATTGAAATGGAAAAAATGTCGAAATAGTACCAGGTGCACTTGAAATGATAAAAAATGGAACAAAACAGCAAATTGAAAGAATCCTTGGAAACCCCAGCTCAAGTGACATACAAAAAATTGTCTTGTTAAGTACAGCCTACACACTAAGGAGAACGTTGTTTATGTAACGCTATGGATGATAGAGAAGATATAAAAAACATAAAATGTAGCCATAACAACACACCACGACCTGCCTTAGGTCTTTCGCAGACTTGGTAGGTAGCATGACCGTAGCAGGAATCGAATTATAATAATAATAAGAAGAAGAAGAACCAGAACAAGAAGAATAACAACAACTACAACAAATGTATGTCATAATAAATAAACATAAAAGTCTATATTTCTCAAAGATGACGATTTTATGGTAAGCGGTATTTGTAAATAAAGTGCTTAATATGAAGAAACAGAACATTAATAATAAACAAATAAATTAAAATGTTCGCATTTATCTCCCCAAAATCAATTTTGGCGTCAACTTAAACTTAAAATAAATTGACGTAAAAAATAATTTCTATATTAGAAATATTTAAGTAATATCTTTTAAAATTATATGCTATTTTTTAAAAAATTCAATTTACTGTAACCCTCTGACGAGCGGATAACTTTTCTGTGAAACTCAGAGTTAACAAGTTCGAACATTATATTTTATTTCTTCACAGTAATATTTAATCACATTGTGACTTTATATATTTAACGGTGAGGCAAGTGAATCTGTCATACTTAGTGATGAGATATTCTGTTGTTATGGTAACAGGAAGCATTAGTCCACACCAGTAAGTGAAAATCTCAGCATAATAACAGGATAGGGAAGAACAGTCAGCATACATATCGCTTTTCGTTTATTTGGCTTTGTATTATTAATCTTCGGATATTATTATTATTATTATTATTATTATTATTATTATTATTATTATTATTATTATTACTTAAAAATCAGAATCCTGTGACAATAGAAGCAATTGTAGAAGTAAAAACTACCCATTCCCAGTGGACTGCGACACAAAAACGTCAAAGTGATCCATGATCATTCTCTTTATTATAATAAAGAGTTTAAATAGAAAGTGTTTAAAATGAAAGAAATTGTCGTCAACAATTAATGCCTGACACTGCTTCGTTTCATGTCCCTCCATCTTTGAGAAGGATTCACTGTCATATAGGATAACAGATATCACGTAATAGTTCAGTACTCTTTTCTTTGTTTCTAACGAGGTTTTTCTGTTTTCCAGTACTCTGCTTAGCTTTTTTGCTATCTCAATGTGCCTTCGAATTTCAGTGCAGTGATTACTAAACAAATAATCCATTAAGCACTAAATCATCTGGAATTAAGCACGAAATCATCATTCAACACCGACAGGCCTATTCTTATTGTTCTCCTTATTTCAAATTAAGAAATTATGGTTCATGTTACGTCTTATCCTGATCCATGAACTTTGAAGACATGAATGACAAATTTGAATTAATAAAATCATGGAAGGTGCAGCTAACACCTTATTTACTTGCTTCTACTTGTCCTCTTGTAATAATCGTGTAAGAAATTATTAAAATAAATTTCCTTGTTGCGCCATTATACTTTCATCAATAATGTCTCAATGAAAAATTTAAAATATCATTAGAAATATTCATCTTGTTGAAGAGTATTTTATTAATATTGAAACGTTGAAAGATTATTTTGTGGTGTTATCTGTTAAAAGATTAAAATTCTCTTTTTGTGATGCTGTTCTATCATTTTATCAATTGAAAAAGCTAAAGCGCTTTCTTTTCTAATCAAATAACAAGGACTTTAAATGATTTTGTTTTTGTGTAATTGTTGTTGATGTGGTGAAACTTCACCGCAAAGTTGTAGTGACCGGTTTGTTCGGAAGTAAAGACACGAAAACATTTACAAAATGTTTACAGTATTTTCTTGGAAATATCTGCGTCTAAAGTATCAAATATACGCGAGATTCTACCAGTAATTGAACTTATGGATCACTTTGTTAAACCAACGAACATTTTTTTTGTCTAAATAGACATTTCCCACATCTCTAGAATTCACTCTACCAGAAAATAAAGACACTCTTTCTTTTTCTGTAAAATTTCCTTTCTTTGTAGAAGGCATTCCGAGCGTAAATATTTTTCAACTATTGGGCAGTACCTTGCATATATGAATAAATAAATCAATATTCCAAATTGTGTTTCAGATTATCCACGCACTGCTAGTATTATTATTACTACCGATACTAAATATGCTATATAAATTATGTGTCCTATCGTACAGAGTCAACGGCCATTTCACATCCTTTGGTGAGGATGACAAAAACTTCGGTTAATACAGTGGCCAATCATCTCACCCTTGCTTGCCATTAGATTCTGGCTGTGAAATTTTAATGGGTGGAATATGCGGCTGTAATCTTTTGGTGCCGATATCTCTTCAAAGATCCTATGGTGATGGAAACTTGGTGACATATATAGATATCTAACCAGCATGTTGTTTAGCATGTAAGTCTACTGATGAGTTGACCAGACATTCCAAAATACACAAAGATTTCTTTCAGAAGGTGAATTCTAACAATGGATCGTTCAAGTGTGACATCTGCAAAACGATCATGGAAGACTGAAGCTGAGCCAAAGAGTCACTTATGCGCACATTATCGTGAGATGATTAATGAAGAAATTACTTTTTTTTCAAGAGGGTGCAATCATCATTATGTATGTATGTATGTATGTATGTATGTATGTATGTATGTACGTTCGTAAGTATAGAAACGACATGAAATCATCACTGAAGTGCTCGTTTGGAATAGTTGAAGTGATCTTACTCGGTCACGAGTCGACTTCTACCATACTATGGACAGAATAAACCAATTAAGAGATGTCGAGAAATTTAAAGAACCTACCAATGGAAAATCTTCAAAAAATAAATAAATAAATAAATAAATAAATAGGAACCTGAACTTTTTTTTAATCATTTCACCCCGAGCAAGGCAGAAATGCCACTGATGAGCTTGGAGCTACATAACTGTAAAAAGATTAATTAGAAAAGGAGTACAAACTAGTTAGAAAGGAGCAATAAAAAGCTGAAAAAGCAGGTGCGATGACAGATACATAGGTGGTGAGAAAGGGAAGGATATACGGAGGTGGGGAGAGAGCTAGAGTCCAGTGGTTAATAGATGAGTATTGACATTGCATTTAAATTTCTGGAGGTTGTAGCCGTAAGGAAAGCAAAAATATGGGAGTGAGTTCCACAGGCGGGAAGTGCGAGAAAAGAAGCTGAAGGAGTAGAATTGTCGTCTGCATTTGGCTAACTTGACTGTGAATGGGTGGGACCCAGTTGTCATTCTGGTTGCACGAGTAAACACCTGTTGAGGAGGCACCAGTGATTTAAGTTCGTCCGAGCAGAAGCCATGAAAGTATTTATAGAACAGACAAAGGGAGGCCACATTTCATCAACAAAAAACGAGTGTGCTCAAACTTTGATTTTTCCTATTTTGTCATTGAATTACTTACTAGTATCTATAGAATTTGTCTATCCTAATCTCTTCCATCATATATATATATATATATATTGTTTAAAATTTGCAGAAGTTACAAAGCTCAAGATCCAGGATTTGATGCGCCTATTGAAGGTTGAACTTATTGCATATTTGTAAATATTTGTTTATTCTCTCTCTCTCTCTCTTCTCTCTCTATGTGTGTGTGTGTGTGTGTGTGTGTGTGTGTGTGTGTGTGTGTGTGTGTGTGTGTGTGTGTGTGTGTCCTATGAAATATTAATTCAAGCAGACGTTCACCTCTCAAGTTGCGTCGTTAAGTTTTACCAGTGCAAGTCTCGATAACTAATGTCTCTGGTGCGTGATAGATATTCACAAATTACTCAAGACTGTTTCCTGGCATATAATTAGAAGGTGCTTACAGCTTTGCCAAGAGACTTAAATAAAGAACGCTTAGAGATACTAGCGACCTTTCATTGTAAGACGCTGTCAAATGTTTCGCAATCACGTTAGAATCACGTTTTATTCTTTTCTTTCATCTTCCTTTGCCGTGAGATTATATCAAATATTAAATTAAATACAACGTGTCGAAGGAAAATGAAATTATTAAGCCGTTTTCAAGTGTAAATTCTTTATTTTATACTTTTGTTAACGAATATTTTTATGTTTATTTGCAAGTTCTTTTCGTTATACCGACCGAATCAGAATGTTAAAGGCCTTAAAAATGCCATAACGAGTCGTGCGCATTCACCTGTGTTCTGACTAACCGCCGCTTATACTGCGTAACAAGAGACAAAATCTGTCAAGGAAGTACAAATGAAGACGGCGAATTAATATATCAAGCATCTAGCTAACAGTGGGGAAAAAACTGTAATAGTTAGATATTTATCAAGTTTATAAAGCCAGACTATGAAAGTGACGCTGAGTAAATTAAGGTAGAAAAATCACGTTGAATCACGTTCTAAACAGGAAGGCTTTATCTACTTTAAAAGTCGACAGTGAAAAAATGACAACGCTCGCCAGTGGGAAATATGCACCTATCTTGATATTTGCGTCTCTCACGAAGGTACATGTAACAGTGTTTAACCTGGGGCTCAATACGAGTATACAATAAATTCAAATTTTAAAGTACAAAGAGCAGAAATTTACTGCAAAACAAAATCTCAAAATTTGAAAATTTTTACTTGAAAAAATATCTTAGGTTTGTTTCTTGGTCAATAAACTGGCATTAAAAATAATGTCCCTCGCTTTTATTATATTCTTAATTTTTGGATTTATGTTTCATGCTAAAAAATATACAATTATCTACGAAGTGTTAGTCAAACTTCGGAAAATCTGATAGACTATCATAAAAAAAAACAATTAACAGAAGATAGATCGTTCCAGATGCTTTTGATTGACTGTTATAAAACAATTTTAGGAAAATCTATGACAAAATGGAAAAATATTTCGTGTGACGCATTTCGTCTTTTAGTACTTCATTGGACTAAAGTGATATTCACGTTAATGTGGTTATACATGCGCACAAAAGAGAGAGAATACTGATATTTTAAATTTAGTTAATTGTTTTTTCATTTGTGTTTTAGGTATAGCCGATTACATTTAGTTTCTATTCCTTTTCATTTATGTTTTTATCATTTTTTCTTATTAACATTATTATATATATAAATTTACTGCGGATAATCTAGCGGTTTCTATATATTTCTATACTTTCTATACATTTTCGTCTTAGTAAATTGCTTTCTATTTTAATTAAAGTAGTATTTTTAAATCCAAATTATGGTCAAACCCATTATGGTAAGTAACTAATGCCGTGAGTGTGTTCTTTTGTAAAAAACACCTTTTGTGTTCATATAAGCTTTTATTTAGGTTTCTAGACATTACTCCTATGTATTCCTTGGAACAATTATCACAGATGTTAGAGTAAATTCTTTTAAAAGTTTTAACCTATTATTATGTTTCTTGTATTAAGCAAGTCTTTTATTGTTTTGAAAATAGTTGTAACACATTTTATATTAAGCTTAGATAAATTCAAATATTTTCTTAATTTTTTCTTGATATATAAAAAATATATATCGTTTTTCGACACCTCTTTAATGATAGGTTCAAATGCAGCAGATCTACACCTGCGCAATAAAAACATTTTAAAAAGTTAAACTAAAGTTTATTTAATTGAGAAAGGACACAACGACGTGCGAAAATTCTTATTTGAAATAAATTTTGTCTCCTGGTTTAATCATATATGATAAAAATATAATAGGATTATTATTTCATTATCGGATTATTTTTTTAGTAGTATACGCAAACACACACACAGACACACACACACACACACACACGCACACATAGATAGATAGATAGATAGATAGATAGATAGATAGATAGATAGATAGATAGATAGATAGATAGATATCAGGGAATTCTTCAGACTCTAAGGACGGAAAGCATAACTTTTTCATCTGGTAATTAAGTTACTCCTTATCATCTGATAATATATATATATATATATATATATATATATATATATATATTCTTGTTTCTACTTTGATCTTTATGTATAATATCATATATATAATCCATTTTTCTTAAGACTCTTTCGCGTCACTTTTTTTCATTTAATAAAACTTGTAATTAGAACTGATTTTTAAAAATAAAAAAGTCTTAAAACATTTGAAAAATACATATAGATCTTAATTTATTCTGGCACAGGGTCATATGAAGCAAGGAGGATTATATTGCGTCAATCTTCAAAATGAGGAAAGCCTATCTGATAGACTTGGCAATTGTCATTTGGAAACAGATTTTATTTTGGTTCGAAATTCTCTAAAGCGTCTCCATAAAAGCAGTACAAAATAGTACAAATGTTGTCGGCACAAAACCAACACAATGATTTTAGTTCTGCCTGTAAATGTCCTTTGGAAAAGTGCCAACCAACTTATCACTGCGTTTTGTTCCATCAATACAGAGCTCGATAAATTGTCATGTTGCTAGCATGTCACGAGGAAAGAAGGCTGACTTAGCACTTGATCAAACCCATTCCATAACTTTTACTCTAACTTTTTACTCCTACTAACAACTTTAATCGGGACATGTTAGATAGATAGATAGATAGATAGATAGATAGATAGATAGATAGATAGATAGATAGATAGAAAAAAAGAAAGAGAAAAAATAAATGTATATGTTTTTATTTTTTCTAAATTATAATTAAAATTTACAAAAAATTCCTAACAGAAGAACGAACCAAAATCCTTGAAATTAAATTTTATTTATTAGATTTTAAAACCGTTTGTGACTGCTAAAACGCCTTCGCTTAAAGAGGTGTGGGTGGGTGTGTGTGTGTGTGTGTGTGTGTGTGTGTGTGTGTGTGTGTGTGTGTGTATGTAGTATGACTGTGTATGCATGTGTATTTATACATATATCTATGTTGTTGAAATGTTTCTCTTTTTCAGAATGTTCTTCCTTCCTGTATTTTTATCTCACCACTTTTTAGAACCTGAAATATTTTGTCAAATTCTGTAGTTGTGTTCTGTTGCGTCAAATCTCAGCGAATCAGGAACAAAATCAAATGATCGATCGAATTGTAGATGGTTACAACTTCGATGTAAAAACAATTCATATATATATATATATATATATATATATATATATATATATATATAAATGCGCGTGTGTGAATGTCGATAAATAGTACAATAAAATTACAAATATTTTCTGCACAAACCTGCGTCACCATCTATCTTTTCAGATACAAAAATAAAAAATATCTTAAAAACCAAAATAATAAAACAATAACATAAAAGGAGAGCCACGCACCCACACCTACACACACAATCAAATGCTCACACCGACACACACACACACACACACACACACACACCGACACACACACACACATATATATATATATATATATGTTTAAAAGGATTTTATTACATTGAAGAATCCCCACGAGACGAATCTTCGATACTTTCATAAATATTTATGCTGTATCAATTGGCAGATTCTCAATAAAAATAGAAAAAATTAAAATAATAAATCAATCCAAATGCGATGTAAAAGAAAGAAATAACCAACGAATGCCTGCGCAATAAAAGCCACAGCGGGAAATACATTTTGACATTAAAAATATTTCCTACGCAGAATTGTAAAACATTCACTTTGGACACGTAAATTCAGATAAATTCCTCAGCTCTAAAAGAGAAAGAGAAAATCACAGAGAATTTTGTATTTCAAACCAAGGGAATTGCATGGCTTTGAATTCTTTAATTCGACAGTTTTCACAATTTGGCGAGGCCCGCGAGCTTCTTTTTAAAAGGCGGCAAAGTCTGTTGTAAGAGGCCACTATAAAAGTGAATCATTTTCTATTCTGTAAAATGAGGATTAATAGACCAAATATCGAATTCGAACCATGCTGTGTACCCAGCTATTGTTGCCTTGTGCCAGACTAGGATGAATTTAGTTTGGTAACTATTAACGTAGACGTGCGTTGTGGCGCAGTAAATATCTGCTCGGAACGAGAAATCGCAAAGCCGAGTTCAAATTCCAGTTGAATTTCTTGCATTCACTTACGCACAAATACCCATGGGAAAGGTATTAATCCATCTCTTCTTCTTCCAGCTACGGGGTAAATAGTAGGATAGATTGGATTCTATAACCTTGGTTGACAACCAGTTTACCGCAGAAAGTAATGGCAACCTAGCGGGAAAATGTTCTACTCAATTAGCCATGTCTATTTCGAGACAAGATCACCCAAGCGTGTATCACATGTATGAAACTTAACTGAACTATCAATGCTCCATCTACCATAGCGCAATAATCAGCAGCCTGGACAGTTTATGAATATAATGAATTCGATCCTCACTGAGCGCACCACTAAGATGGTCCTAAATCAACTAGGATTAAATTTTCATACGGGAATTTCAGGTTTTCTATGGCAATTGGCGCCACAGTTTAGTAAAATCAACGTGTTGGGATATTAATATTTCTCCAAACTATAATTTTACATTAGACTTTTTCAGACATACTTAAAAGCGACGAATGACATTGCGAAAAGGATGCATGCATAAGAAGAGAAACAATGCAAGGCTCGAAAGTCACTCAGAGAGTTACTGTTGAAATGCTTATAAGGAATAAAGTGAAAGAAGAGATGGTAGGAAGAGAAGGTTATGGGAAAAAGAAGAATAGGTAACGATTAACCCTTAACTTTAAGCGGTTAAAATTGTAGTAATCAGAAAAACATACACACGGGATTTTATAACACAAAGTAGCAGTTCTTCCTTATTACAATTGAAATACAGAAGAAATGAGCATAGATTTTCCAAGATGTAAGAATTTAATTATTGGAACTAAAGAACGAAACATATTCCATAAAAATAGTGCTAGGCTTGTAACGTTGGGTCAGTAGAAAAAGAGATACAGAGTGGAAAATAAGTCAGCCTCCACAAGACCACATAAACGATTTTAAATTTTATGACGATTGAGCAGCTCCATTCCAGACATGTCAACAATACTCCATTTTTAGTTTAATTTGACTCTTGTAAAGATAAAGCATAAAGAAGGCGTCAGATAGTTTCTGAAGCAGTAGAATGAATTCACTATTTTCCCAGCATCTTCAGTAATGACTCGCATATATAAGTTCCAATTGAATTCTGGAATGAACCTCAAACCCAATAACATGAAGCATCATTGCGAATGGAGAAAACTCAAGATTTGATTAGTGATGTTGAAACGATACTAGCTTGGTTTTTTGAAGTATTTGAAAGTCACAAGTCAATCTTTTTCTTCATTGACCTGTTAGAAATAATTGAAAGGAGAAATTAGCTCCAAGGTTTTGTTCATATTGTTTATTTTTGTTGATTTTTTAGTTTTTGTTTGTTTGTTTTTTTACTTGTTTTTTTGTTTTTTACTTGTTTTTTTTTACTTGTTTTTTTTTAGTGCTTTTATTAACTGTTGTATCATCTGCATATACGTTTACTAATGAGCTGAGAATATGTTTAGATAAATCGTTACTAAAAAGCATAAATATGGTAACGTCGAGAAGGAACAGCCTTGTTATCTGAGTGTAAGATAGAATAAAAGAAGCAAGTTTCCCAAGTTACGTTAGCCAAAACAAAAGTCTCTTTGAAAGAGTGTAAAATTCTAGGTTGATTCTTGTAACATAGACGAGTTGTTGGGTACCGAAAATTTAAAAGTTATTACGAAGTCTCTCTAGGCAGGGAGTAGCAGAGATGCACCATGCTTAGTGAATCTTTAAAAGTTAATTACTAAGAAATTATATATTATAGAAAAGTATATAAATTCTTGTTTATTTTCTGTATTTTATATATATATATATATATATATATATATATATATATATATATATATATATATAATCGTCTACACAAAGCAAGGCAGAACTGCTACTGGTTCTCAGGGGGTTACATAATAGGAGAGTGAAGAGAGAGAAGAATAGGTCACGTCACAGTAGGTATCGGTGAATGGGTAAGATAAGGACGGGTACATTGGTCTGAAGAGAGCTGCGTAAGAGCAAAGTGTAAAATGAGAAGGCAGATAGGAATCAAGGGAATAAAAGATGACGACGTTGCATTTAAACTCTTGGAGATTGTAGCTATCAGGGAAACAAGAATACAGAAGGGATCTCTACAGACGGGAAGTGCGAGAAAAGAAGTTGTTAGAGCAGAAGATTTGGTTACACTTGATTGTTTTCACAGTAAAAGGGTGGGACATTGTTGCCAGTCTAGTCGCTCGAGTAAATTTGTATAGGCGGTGGGGGGGGCAACAAGGAGCTAAGCTCGTCGGAGCAGAATCCGTGAAAGTATTTGTAAAAGAAACAGAAGGAAGCCACATCACGTCTGCGAGAGAGAGAGAGAGAGAGAGAGAGAGAGAGACTAGAGTCGGGCTGCCATGTCAGGATCTACTACTTTGCAGATACTTTTTTAGATCTTGTCGAGAACCCCAAGGTGAACAGAAAAGGCACCCCACCAGATATGACAGTAGTATTTAATGCACGGGCGAATGGTACATTTGTAAATGTGCATGATGGATTCAGAAGATAAGAACTTCCTGGCCCGACACAGGGATCTGACCTTCTTAGCAGTAGATTTAGCTATTAATTCAATGTAGTCGTTCCACTTAAGGTCAGCTGAGAGAGTGAGACCGAGGAAGCGTAGTGTATTGCTCTCAGGGGAGTCTAACGTGATTCATGCTGGTGGTGGGTAGGAAAACTTGTCTGTGGAGTTTAAAGGATAGAAGCTTCGATTTTGAAGCATTAAACTTTACGAGCTATTTCTTACTCCAATGTACAACTGACTGGAGGTCCTTTTTGAGAGCAGCAACAAGGTTTGTTTTGTCTGCATCGGCAGATCACCCGAGAAAGTTGTTATTTCAAAACAATAAGCAGTATTGATGAAAAGCATCGTCTTTAAGGAGAGGAAAGTTTAGATCTTTAAAACGTTGTCTTTCAGATGCGCTGCTTTCAAACTCATTCTTCGGTATATGTATCTCTTATCTTGTCTATATATTAAATGTATCTTTAAGTTCTCATACATACATATATATATATATATATGTATATATATATGTGTGTGTGTGTGTGTGTGTGTGTGTGTGTGTGTGTGTGTGTGTGTGTGTGTGATTATATATATATATATATAATATTAAGTATAAGCTGAATACAAACAAATATCGAAAGCAGTGGAAATATACCATTCACAAACAGAGGAGAACTTTAACAAATCTCGATACAAAAATTAAAATTGAGAGTCAATATAAAATGTCGTTTGTTCACTTACTACTATAGTTTCGCACTGATAGGCGCTTCAGATAAGGAACAAAAATAAAGGCACTAAATTGTGATTTTTTTCATTATCTGAGGGTCCCTCAGATAATGAAAAAAATCACAATTTAGTGCCTTTATCCCTATCGGGACGAAACTATAGTAGTAAATGAACAAAAACATTTTATCTTTACATATGTATATATATATATATATATATATATATATATATATATATATATATATATATATATTCAGACAACAATTTGCCTGCTATAGCATCATTGTATCTAGTAAGTATGATACCATGTGCTCTGCATGAGCGACCTTAATCTGCATTAGGCTAAGCTTAGTATATATAAACGTCTTACTTTAGCAAAATTGTTAATATGACCAATTTTCTAACTGTTGCTCCTATCGAGAATTCAATCTTTAATTACTGTTCCCCAATTGAGGACTTGTGCCGTACAAAACTAATATAAAGTTTATTTTTTTCTATCTGATTTTAGCCAGAAGGATTTATTTTGAAGCATGAAAGAGTATTTAATGATGCATAAATATGCAGTCTTTAAATTCTATTGTAGCGCAGTATTTAACAGGCTCATCTCGCTAACCTTTTTGCTAGTTTTGGAAATACATTCACTTTGTGCTTCAAATGGACGGTTTTCTACCAAACTAAGCCTTTTCAATAACTAGTTTGCTTGTAGGTAGTTGTTTATTTGGCATGATAATGTTCGAGTGTCAGAAAAGATTAGTAAAAAATTTTTTGAATTTCAAAGCAGTCAGAATTTTTTTGCGTCTTAGCGTCGTTAACGCTTTGCTAGGGGTGAAATGATAAAAAAACAGTATATATAACACACTTAATTCAGCAGTGATCGTTGATCTCCGAAATCGAACATTATGCAGTGAAGATTTCAGATTAGAATTCAGTCTGATGAATTATTGGTCTAGTCTTGTTGAAATGTCTATGATGATGACAGGTCAAGTGAACAGCTGCAGATTAAAGATCAACAGAATAAAAAGAAAAAAATATTAAAACTTCTCTCGTTCACAGATCAAGAGAGAAACAAACCAGTGAGGTGTACAACTTTAATGTTTAGATATCAAAGAAAGAAATGACACATTTTAAAACAATAAGACAAAACAGACAAGTGTATTTCAATACATGCACACAAACATTGTTAAATCAATATACATTTTATGTCGATAATATTTATTGATTTTCTTTCAAATATATGCCAGATAAAGGATCGTGTGAGTTAAAAACTTAAAACTAAATTATATGAATTTTGTTTAATATATCCACACTCAAATAATTTAACAATATATATTTAAAATAATAAATCATACCTAAACATACAGATATATATATATATATATATATAGGGAGTGGGCAAAACGATGAAAACAACTTCAAATTTCAAGTAAATTTATTTCAATATGACCACCTTTGGTAGTAATTACAGCTTGAAGTTTGTGTAGGGTCGACTCGTACAATGTTTGAATTGTTTCCTAGGAATTTTTTTATCCATTCTTCAACTAAAACAGTCTCCAATTCATTCAATGATGGTAATGAAGGATATCGTCTCTTCACTTGTTAATCTAAAGTGATGAATGCTCACTGATGTTGATATCTGGGGACTGTAGTCGCCAAATAAAATGTTCTACTTCACTAGAATGTTTCTCGTGCCATTCAGCTGCAACTACAGCAGTATTAATGGGTGCATTATCATCCTGAAAGATGGCATTCCCCTCTTGAAAACAGTTCCTGAACCATAGCATGAAGTTGATCACTTAAGATTCTTAAATAGTCATTTTAATAAACTTATTTAAATAATATCTGTAAAAAAACAACAATTTTAGCAAAAAAAAAAAAAAAAGGAATATTAATATTAAATCAACAAACATAAAAATAGACAAGCTTTTGTCAATTTAATCAAATTTTCCAAATTATGCCTTTACGGTACTAGATGTTTCCACTATTTCGTCCACCGCCCCCAATATATATAGTGTATCGAGGCAGCAGTTAATTTTCTAAACATACACTGTTAAATATAAGTGACAATGAATGTCTATTATGTTTAAAACGTCGTATTCTGGCTTTAATTTCAGTTGAAAATAAAGACAAAAATTATCCAACTTTTGGATAATTTCTTATTAATTTGGTTCTAAGCTTTCGGCTCACATGAGCCATCTTCAAAGAGGTTGCAAGAACGTTAACACAAAAACATCCACCATCAGCGACGATTTTATCTTGTGTTGACATAAAACTCCGCTAAGCAATGGCAACAGTTACCAAAAATAGTAAAAAACAAAAATTAATAAAAAATTATCGAAATGTTGGAGAATTTTTGTCTTTATTTTTAACTACGATGTTTAGAACGGCTCATGATTAAACATAATAGACATTCATTGTCTCTTATATCTAACAGTATATGTTTAGAAAAAAAATACACATATATATACACCTCTGTGCAAATTAATTGAAACAACTACTTTAGTTTCCTTTTTTTCACCATACGGTTAGTTAAATAATCACTTAAAGAACAAGGTGTAATTGATTCCTATTTTTTTTTTTTCTCAGATTAGGTCATTCGCAGTAAGTTGCAATAATATGAATCTATTTTCGGGGTGTATGATAAAATTTGATTGGCCTTGAAATATATTACGTCATCCGTGTTTGCGTCAGATTTTTATCATGCCCAGACACTATTGTCTCGACTGCCGATTAGTTGTTCTACGGCCATTATCTGCGATGGACGTTTCTCCAAGGAACCCGACGAAAATTGTAACGCTGCACGAACACACTGACAAGCCTTACAGAAAGATCCCGGATATTGTTTGTGTCAGCCTTTCAATTGTCAGTCGTGTCATTAAGGCGAAGAAACAAACTGGATCCATCAGTTGAAAACGTAAAGGAAAATGAGGTCAAAAGAGAAAAGCAACGCCAAGAGATGACTTATACGTGATGAGGAAAAGTGAAAGATTCGAGGAAGACATTATTCGTCTTGTTTCAATTTATTTGCACAAGGATGTATATACAGGAAGACTTGTTGAAAGATTCTCTGCATGTCACAAAAAATCTAACAAAGTTACCATGCATCAGACATTTTTAAGGCTTCATGGCCTTAAAAATAAGTAAGTCTCCACAGTGAATACTTTATATATATATATATATATATGAACCATTCCGAAACAAAATATCAATAAAAATTTAAACACAGTTTAGTTTATGATATATTGTAAGTACAATGTGAATACAAAATTACAATCCATTTATTTGTGAGCTGAAAATGATTTAGGAAATAAATTATTCTTATTTTTTGCTAAGATTAAAATAATAGAAAATTCTATTTCTACTATAGTTCAGTTCATCCATGTCTATAATTCATCTGGTGGGTGGTTAAATGTGTTAATAACAAAATTAGCAAATGGTAATAAGAATAGAAATAAGTGTAAATTTAAAAAATCAATTTAACGTTTAAATAGTTAGCACTATATGATACAACGACGTTATAACAAACATGTGCAGGAACAAACAAAAGAAGGAATAAGTATAAAAATTAAAATCTATTTATTGGAAAGTATAATGATAGCATATCAATTGCCTACCGGGAAGGATACAGTAAGGATAATCATTAGAGACTTTGTTGATCTGCGTGATAATGATAAAGGTAGCAATATTTAAGTATTTTTATACATTATAATTACAATGCATTTACAAAACTTATAATCCAATTATTGTCAAGTTTAAAATAATGTGTAATTATATTTACTGCGTCATCAGAAAAGTTTGATACATAAAAATAGATACTTTATCAATTTGTATATAATGACCTCTTCTCGTGATTTACAATGCACAATGTATTTATATATGTTGGCATGTGAGTGCGTGTGTATCAATTTAAATTGCCCAAATAGAAGAATGTACAACAACTTATAGATAGAAGCTAAGATTCTAAAATGAAAATTAAATAATACTGAAAGAAACATCCTTCGCTTTGACAGCAAAGATATAAATAAATCAATTTACGTTTCTCTTTACAACATATGATTTGTAAACCTGGAAATATACACACTGTTAATATAATACTTGATATGTAAGCAAATGTTAAACAATCATTTTCCTAATAAAAAAAATAGAAGTTTAAATAAAAATCAGAAAGTAAAGCGTTTAATATTCAAATAAACCATTCAAGAAGCTGAAAAAAGCCGAACAATTATATAAACTGGTAAAATGAGAAGATATTTTATATTGATTAAATTTAGCTTCGTCTAACACAGTGGCGAAATCCAAAGTAAAAGAAATCAAGTTGGGGACGTTCGATTCTCTGAACAATAAAAATCCTTCAAATATGGCATTGTGCAAATCATAAAATGGAATAGCATCTATTTTTTTTCGCGACTATGTGTTGATTTATTATTTAATAATGAAAAAAAAATTATCCTTTATACAACGAACATATTTTCAACATAATCCTCTTCTTAGACAATACGTTTAATTCAATGAGAAATATTAATAGCGTGGAAGGAATGTTATACAGAGAATATTTCAAATTAAAATTCAGCTAACAACTAAATGTCAGACTGATCAATCTACCATCGTACATATTTACGCACACAAAAACACACACATATGTGATGATATTTGTATAATTTTGTATAAAGAAAATATTTCCCCTTATTTCTCTTGGTAAATAGATAACGCTTTCAATATACACACACACACACTTGTGACCAAAATGGAGGACACTGTCTGAAGCTCAGGTGGTCTAAAATATAACATGAAGCACCATCAGGTTACCAGTATCCAGTTTGTACATTTTAGCTGTCAACATATAGGGATCCCAATAAATATATTTTTCATCAAAAACAGAATATCTACTCAAATACGAGTATTGATTAAAAATAATTCTTTTTTTTTAATCATATCACCCGGAGCAAGGCGGTAACACCACTGATGCGCAAGGGGCTACGTAAGAGTGAAAATATTGAAAAAGAGAAAGCCGGAAACAGGGAACCAGGGATGAGCCTCTTCACCTGTCCAATAGACGAGCGTGGAGTGTGAAGCGGGTGATTGTTTAGTCTATCTACTCCAATTGAAAAAAAAAAGAAAAGAAAAAAGAAAAGAGTGAAAAGATTGGAAAAGAGGAAGCCAGAAACCACATCCTAAACAGAGAACAAGGGATGAGCCTCTTCACCTGTTCAATAGACGAGGGTAGAGTGTGAACCGGGCGATAGTTTAGTCTATCTACTCGAATTAAAAAAAAATTCTGTAGGTGTCAAAAATCATTTTTATCAAATTTCTGCAGTCTACCACTTCTCTCTATTTTTCTACATAGAAATCCTTGAAAACTATGTTCCAACAAATAAATTAAGTATATATATAAAAGGAATTAATATATTTATTTTTAATATCTGCCTTTATTTTTATTACTTTAATTGTTATATTTTGTAGATAAACGTATCTATGCAGAAATAACTGTTTCCTTTGAAAGTCTTTATGTCTATAGGCCTGTGCATTCGAGAGTCTTAAAAAGAAAATTGCGCCTTGCAACATGGCTCGAAACTGCGTTCTCTTCTCAAAATCTGACCAAATAGCAGAATTTATTGCGTATTTGTCGTTTATATTGATACAAAAGTAAGTATATAGTATAAGTAAATATAAGAAAAAATATAAATGTACACGTGTAGTGATATAACGGTTTTATAAAACATTGTAATAACAAAATTACAATATATATATATATATATATATATATATATATATATAGAGAGAGAGAGAGAGAAAGAGAGAGAGAGAGAGATGGAAGACAGTTACACTCTGGAGGTTTATATATACATTATGCTTATGCTATGTATTATAAATTGTTTTTATCTTGACTAAAATTCTTTTTAAAAATTGCTGGAAGACATTTTCGTTAAAAGTAATCAGTATATATCATTCCACATATAAATCACCTCAGGATATTTCATTTTTGTTTTCTTCTTTTTGTTTTCTCATCTCACAATAATTTGTTGATAGCATATCCTAGAAGATCACTATACTGGGTGTTCCATCAGTTAGGGTTACTTGGTGGTGCTCAGCTTCTCTACAGTAAACATGAGACAAGAAGTGCTAGGTTTTATAAATAAAAGGGATCTGACAATACTATAACTTATACAGTGTGCATGATACCCCCCCCCCATTGTTGCTTTCCCATAGTCACTGTTATTGAATCTACATTTACATCATCAATAAACAAAAGACATCTTCTTAAATATGACTTTTCTCATATTCACACATCGTTGACACTACGGCTGAAATATAGTTCCAAACTATACTCATATCCACTGTATGGTCTCCGCAAGCGTTCGGCAAACGTCAATAAATATCAACGGGCGCAACGGAGTAATTTGATTATTGTATTAAATATTATAATTTTTTTCTTATTCTTAAGAGAGAGAATGAGAGAAAGAGTATGTGTGTGGGTTGAAAAGTTCTCATCCTTATTTACTTTCAATGATCTGACCCAGTCAACAAAGATCAGAATGTTGATAAATTCTTTTTATATACATCCTTATGTGGATGGATATAGGAAGCTACATGCAGTCATCTTTTGTGCATTCAATCCATTTATGAATGATCGTATATCAAAATATACAACGCGATATCAATAAGTTCAGTCCATTAGACAATGATGAAAGTGATATTTATTATTTACAATAAATATTCACGTCCTTCTTCATCTATTCAATCAGTCGAACGCTTCTATATTAATTATATGAATCGAACGTTTACAGCGAAAATTTCAAATCAAAATTCACTCCATAAATATAACAGGCTACAGACTAATTGATCCACTCTCGTATAAATGTGTCTATTAAAATATAATTAAAAGCAAAGAAGGTGTGTTTTTAAGACAGACAGACCTGCTTTTATAAGCAGTCTTGTGTCAGACTAGGTAAAGTTTAATAAATAAATGAAAGCGGAGAGGAAAATACATAAGAGGCAGAATTGGTGAAAAGAAGAAGAGAAGAGGAAAGGAAGAAGAAAAATAGTTTTAAAAGAGATTAGAAGATAAAAGAAAGAAAGGAGATATTAGAAGAGGCAACAACAGAAAATGGGAAGAAGCTATGAGAAAAAGTGAACAAGATAGAAAAGGCGTAAACAGGGAGAGACAAGAAGAGAAAAAAGGAAACTGGAAGAAAAAAGAAGAAAAGAAGAAGAGGCTTGAAGAGAAGAGGAGAAAAGAAAAGTGACTGGAAGAAAAAAAGGGGAAAGAAGAGGCGAGAAAAGGCGCTGAAGAAGCAGAAACAAAGAGGGACAAGAAGAAGAGATCGGGAGTGAAAAAGAGTAAAGAAGAGATTAGGATATAAGCAGTATAAAGAATATAGAAGAGATAAGAGACTGGAAGAGAAAAAAGAGAAAAGGATTGTTAAAAGACAGAAAATAAAAGGCTAAAAGAAAAAAAAAGAAAAGAATGAAAGAGAAAATAAAGAAAAAGTTGTGTGTTTTAGCCAGTATTATTTTTAGTAAAATGCGTTTTTTTTAAATTACTTTTCCTTAATATGACTTTTGATCAAATTCTGTCGCCTACGATCATGAAAAAAATTATATTAATTAATTCACCACATCTGCCAGCAAATAAATTACTTATTAAAATATCAATAATTAAATGAACTTATATTTTATTTTACTATTTTTGTGCGCATGCGCATAGAAAGACAAATACAGAGTTGACCTGTTAACCGCACGGAAAATTGAAAATTGAAAAAGAAACAGTAGTCCAATTATTTTACTTCGTGTTAATACACTTAAGAAAGTACACGAAGCAACTATACGTCATACAACCACTTTCATGTTATTTAGAGAGGAGAAAGGCAAAAACGTCATAAAGAACATAGCATGTTATTTTGACTATTCATAAAATCATAGCGTGCAAAAAGAAAGCCTTTATTTCTAAAACAAAAGAGATAAATATTTCCCTAATCTTTTTGACTAGAAAACTTTTCTTTTTTCATCTTCAATAATTTCGAATAATTTATTAACCTTCATTTTTCGCGTGTATTTTGCATTTGTAAGATTTCAAATAGTACTTTCGGGACAAAAATGCTCGCTCACCTTCTTTGTTATTTATTTTCAAAGATCGAAATAATAAAGATGGGGATACTCATCTGAATAATTTATGAATAACAATGTATCATTTCAGTATTTGAAACAACGCTTGGAAGTCAAAAGTAGTATGCATTATATATAACGAAATAAATGCATCGTTGTATACGATCCTTGGTTATAGAACGAAAAATAGGTTAGTATGGCGATCGGTCAGCTAACAGGATTATTGTCCTTACCAATAATCTTATTGGTAAGGACATCCGTCAATTGCATCATGGTTTTACTTTGCCGCTCGGTAAAAACAAACGCCAATATCAGCGCGCGTAAAACGGAGCGACAATGTTAACATACGAGGGCTTTGTCTTTAATTACTATAGTCTGCAATTTTGGACCAATGTTAAGTCTCAGGACTGAAGCTGATTCATACGTTTAGGCTTGTTCTCAACGCCATGGCAGATAACGAACTTTTTAAGATAGATTCGATACCGACATCAGTGCTGATGTTAGTCAGCTCACCTAATTGTTTCGCAATTCTAATCAGTTCTATTCAAATAGGTGCTTCGCTATTCTTAGGTACCTAATAAATGGGTGGGCGCTTATTTATTTATTTTTATTTTTTGAGGAAATTTACCCCTCCTTCTTCCACTCCGAGATTTTTAAGCCCACCCCGATTATTAATGTCACACATTTTTTCGGAACTCAAACTGGAAAGAGTAATTATTATACATGGCTCAATTTTTGTTTACTTCCACGCTCAGATGAGATTTTAAATAAGTTATATAAATACGATTTTTTTTAGGCTTGACAGCAACCTCGTCCCTAGCAATTCTTGCATTTCTGAAAAGATGCTATTAGTGGCTCCGAAAAAAACTTGTCTTTACTTCAATTGTATATTAAATGATTTTCCAGCATAAACTTTTATTAAAATCTTCTTCCGCTTATAATATATTGAGAAAGATTCCGACCCACCCAATTATTAAGATCTCCTTTTTGTATTAGGTACCGAAGATTACTTTTAGTGTGAACCTTGATGAATAAATAAATGAGTCGGTGCATCTCAGTTAAAACAACGTCCTAGAACATTTGGCTTTTAAGTTTGATCCTCACTAAACGTCCTTGTATTACATGAAGCTAAGATATATACAAAGAGTAATGGACAGTGGCTCAGATTGAGAAACTAGAGAGCCGAATTCGATTTCTAGTCAAGGTCAGTAAATTTATTTACATAAAATACTCACAGGAAAGGTATGAATCCATCTTTTTCTCCACTAGCTATTGGTCATATAGCCTCGGTTGGCAGCCAACTAGAAGAAGAAAACCTCTGAATTCAAATCAGCCTGGAAAGGATTGGACTTGTCAAGCTGTCTTGCTTAGAAAACACCACTGCTGCTATGACTGAAGTAGACATGGAGCACATAAGGGTTTACGGAATATATATGATAGCTTAAAGAAAAAGAACAAATATAAAACGTGTCTCAATCTTATATGCTTCACTTTTATTAAGGATCCTTCAGGGCCCGAGAGAATATAAATGAAAAATCAACAAAAAAAAAAAAAAACACTATAGTGGTATGTTGTGATTTGAGGTTACTTCTTATTGTTTTAAGGCAATAAATTATTTATTTTTTCAAATTTATGTGTTTGGAATATTTTTGTTGTTTTTCATTTTTTTCTCGGTCACTGAAAAAGCTTGAATAAAAGCGAAACATCCTAGATTGAGATACGTTTTTTTTTCTATTTGTTATTTTTCTTATCACCTTATCGGATTCTGATTCATATATTCAACTTATTAGTGAAGAAGTTAATATATATAAAAAAAAGTATATAAAATCACAAAAAGAAAGATTTAAAGTCGGAATTTTCGGAACATACCTGTGTTCTTTTTCAACGATACGAGAAATAAACAAATTAGCAATTCCAAGGAATATTGTTGTTGGTTAGATGTTTCCCTATGGAAATTATACTCACTGAGTAATACCTAAATGTGTACATTTATTTTAAAAATATATTTCAACTCCAATCTGCGTCTTTCTTGCTGGCCGTTGAATGAAGACGCTAAAAAGACACATTTGATCTCATCTGTAGATTTGGTGTATCGTGTGGTGGAAATATGGTTATCATTTCGACGTACCAGTACAACCAGAAAAAGAATAGAAGTAGTTGAATATTCTATTGTGAATCAGATAGTGTGTTGGAAATTGTTGATGACAGTGTCAATGACTTTAAAAGGTCTTTGAGACTGTTCTCTCGATGTGTTCATATAAAGAAGATCTCATCTATGTATCTGTGGTAGTTTAGGGGTAACAGGTGGTATCTACTCAACACATCTCTTTCCAGGGTATCTATGAATATATTCGCATATATATTATAATGGGGAGATAAAGGGAAGTAAAAATTGCAGTCCGATCTAAACTAAAATTTTCCCGACAACCCAAACTACAAATGATGTGAAACGAAATTCATAACAGACTATAATGCCAGCTATTAATACGCATCAATTTTACAGGAATGCCGTGTAAAATGGCAGAATGGAAGAACTGCTAAATAATGTCAGACTATCATTGTGTATAAATCGTTGCTAAAATTATCTCCAATATAGTTGTTGAATCTTTGTGTACTATCTATAAGACCATAGATCTTGACAACGACATCCAAAAGAACATTGGTATTGGTAGAGTCAACAAGAAGCGAAATTATCACTACATTATTTACCTCAAAACCAAAATTGCAAAGGACTCAACAACATGTATGGGTAAGATAACTGCTGAGCTAAGAGTGGAATTCAAGTTTGTCAAAACACCCGCACAAGCCGATCTCTGCCGTAAAACATGACGCCAAGGCCCCTACACATGGAGTCCATGAAAGCTAACGAGCTGAAAAAGTGCAAGAAAGACCTCAGGCACCCCAAGGATTGCAAGTCTATTATATTTTCTGAAGTGAAGATTTTCCACAGTGAATGCTGTTTTGAACCACTGAAACGAACGCTGAATTCAACAGGTGATGTTTAGAATACCTTCAAGTTTAAATATACAGCCCTAGTCATGGACGTGTGTGTTGTGATAGCCAAAAGATACTTTCATAATTCTGCAATCTTTTTGGGGAATTTGGTGCTGATGCGTATCTCAAGGTAGGTAACGTATTTTCAGTGAGCCTAGAGTAAGAACCTATTCACACAATCATATAGATAAAAAGATGCATGAGTTTTGCAAAGCTAATTTTACTGATTTCTAGCCAATGGATTTCTACCTCTTCTCTCTACCAGACCAATGCGGGAAAATATCCCAACATTAAAAACCTCAAAGCTGCTATAAAAGAAGGATTGGCCAAGATGTCCAAAAATGTCCAAGAATTAAGGCTGTAATTCGGTTATTTAATTATATAAACACAAAACACAATACATAGGAGTAATCTCAAGGAATTTAAAGAAAATATATGAACACAAAAGGGGTATTTTACAAAACAACACAATAAAGGCATTAGTTGCTCACCATATCAAGGCTGACAACAAATCTGATATAAAAACGTTACTCTAATTAAAATACAGGAAACTGTAATTAAATTGTTCAGAAAGTGCTTTAATCGCGAGATTATCTACAGTAAATATGTGTTCAGGTTCTTACAAAGTTTCACCATTCTTGGCGGATCTTCTATTATCACAATGTGGGATATTTAATAACAAAAGTGATCGAAAAAAAAAACGAAAAGAAAAAAAATTTAAATGAAATCGGCTGATACATACTCAAGAGACATAAAAAATATTTCACATATAAAATTCCCCGCGTCTCTCGTTCGTGCGCATGTGTAGTTGCATAAACATAAACAAACTTCTGTCTGATGAAGTCCCAAATGTTTTGCACGAAAACTTATTCCACTTTTTCATACATTTTCCCCCAAAATTGTTCTTGTTATATAAAAATGTATATATCGTAATCCCATATACAGGGTGTGATGGGTAAACTGTCGCAATATTATATTTTTACTTTCGCGCATGCGCGTGGTTTAGTTTCTATTTTGTCGACTGCACAGTACAGGGTAACCGTCTGTGAGTAAAAGAGCACCATGACGCAATTCACTCTGGTAGAAACTTGGAAACTACATTCTGTACCACTTGGCATTCACGCTAGAAGCCCCAATACGAACATTTCAGAGAATTTCGGTGTCAATATCGGCGGTCGAGTCCCTAGAAAGGAAGATTAGTAGTTCTATTCGGAAATGGCTTGGCCTACCACGTTCACTAAGCAGCACAGCCCTATACGGGAATACAAACCCAATACAACTACCCGTTAGTGGGTTAGTCGAAGAATTTAAGGTCTCTCGCACAAGAGAAGTTCTGATGTACCCAATTCTAAAGACCCTAAAGTTGCCGACGCCGGGATATTAGTACATACTGGCAAGAAATGGGATGCAGGAAGAGAATTACGGTTGGCTGAAGAGAGGCTAAAAATGAAAACTATTATAGGAAATGTTGCAGAAGGGACAATCGGACTAGGCTACATCCAGCGGAAATCTATGGACAAGACAAATAAGAAAGATTACCAAAAATTTCTCCAAAATGAAGTAAGAGCTAGTGTGGAGGAGGATAGAATTACAAAAATGGTGGGATTAAGCCAGCAAGGAGCATGGACCAGATGGGAGAACATAACAAAACGGAAAATTACTTGGTCTGAGATATGGAATGAATTCACATATACAAAATTCTAGATCAATGCAGTTTATGATACACTACCAAGCCCTGTGAACCTCCATATTTGGGGAAAAAAAAGAAACTCCTTCATGCAAGTTATGTTCAGGAAGAGCATCATTCCAACATATACTTAGTAGTTGTCCCAAGGCATTAAGTGATGGGAGATATCGCTGGCGCCATGATAAAGTTTTAAAGAAACTAACCGAAATATTCAACACAGCCATCCGGAGTTCAAAATTTAACCCAAAGAAAGAGAAAATTCAATTTGTAAGGGCTGGCGAAAAAAAAAAAAACAGTATGTAAGAGACCCACAAGATGTGTCCTTTCCTCAGCCTCAGATTGACAACTCATGGTAGACCTAGGATGCCGACTGGGTTTACCAGAACACATTCTAAGTACTTCCTTACGACCAGATATGGTCTTGTTTTCGAATTTAACAAAACAGATTATTCTGTGGGAACTAACAGTCCCATGGGAAGAAAACATGGAAGTTGCACACCAACACAAAATGAACAAATACCTAGAACTTGTTGATGAGTGTAGAAGACGAGGATGGCAAGCAATATGCTACCCAATCGAAATTGGTGTGAGGGGTTTCGCTGGGAAATCTTTAAATTTGGCCTTCAATAAAATGAGAATTACAGGGTTAACAAAGAGGAAAATGACTCAAACAATCCTAGATACAACTCTGGGGTCATCCAGGTGGATTTGGATATGCCGATATAATAATACCTGGACGGGACAAAATAACGGTAGTGTCCGATAGACCAAAAACCATGGCGAGGAAATGAAATAACCTAGATTAATGTCACCAAGTGCGACGATTTTTTTTCTATTCATTTATCTATTCATATCAATCATTTTTAATAATCCCAAATATTTCATTTAATATCATTGGCTTTACTTTTGTATTTTGCTCCAGTTTTTATCTATTCATTTATCTTTACAATCCCCTTAGTTTTTTTAATCAGAAATATTTACCCTAATATCATTCGTTTTTAATTTTAGTTATTTACATATCTACCGTATTCGGTACGATTTTTTTTTAATAGCATATTCCTTCATCCCTATGGAATGGTATCTTCCACATCGTAATTTTTGTATTTATTTTAGTATATTTAATGAGTTTTTTACTATCTAGTCATTTAGCTATTTTAACCATTCATCTTCACATTAATATCACGAATATCAATTTATTTTAATTTATATATTTCCGGATATTTACTGGAACCATGTACATATTATCATCACTGGACATTCATTTATTTGTGGACGGCTTTATTCAAGAAATTTTTCCACTTCTTCTGTGCAACCAAAACACCTTGCATTCCAATAACGTAGCAAATAGAGATTAGGACACAGGCCGGGGCCTGATCAACCTTGGCTGGGTCAACCTGGGGAGAAGGTATGATGTTTTTAAAGGACCGAAACCGTCAATGAACCAGGGTAACATCACTGATGATGTGTCCTAACTGCATCTAAATGATGTATTTTTCAAATATATAGAAGTATTTTTTGTACATTATTTTAAATTTCAAACAAATAAATTAAAATATGTCGGTTATTAATCAATCTTTAATATCTGGAACTTTCTGAAATATATATATATATGTATATATATTTAGTGTATCGAGGCAGCAAATAATTTTCTAAACATATACTGTTAAATACAAGAGACAATGAATGTCTAATATGTTTAATCATGAGCCGTTCTAAACGTCGTATTTTGGTTTTAATTTAAGTTGAAAATAAAGAAGAAAATTCTCCAACATTTGGATAATTTTTTATTAATTTGGTTCTAAGCTTTCGGTTCACATGAGCTATCTTCAGAGAGGTTATTAAGACGGTAATACAATAACATCCACCATCGCCGACGATTTTATTTTGTGTAGACATAAAACTCCGTTAGGCAACGGCAATAGTTACCAAAAATAACAAACGCAGTTCGCAAATTTGCAATGCGGTTCTATGACGTCACACCGCGTGATAGCGCGAAATTACAACAGAACCATGTATTCAAATGCAATGTAATGTGTTATGACCGGATTTAAACATGATTTTATTAAGTGTGGATTGTTTGGATTTAATGTAGATGGCCTCCAATATTTGAAGGTTCTTTTTACTGTGTGTATGAGTAAGGATTATTGTATTATTGACTAAGATCTGTCTGATATTACCTACATGTTTATGTTTTTCTGAGAAATGTTGTTTAATTGTATTCTGATCAGAAAGGTGATATGTAAGTCTTCGGGAGAGCGTGGTTGTAGTAAAACCAATATATGTACTGGGTTTTTTATTAGTACCAGAGATGCAATCTCTGAATGGGCATGTAAATTGGTACACTACATTGGTTTTTTGTAGAATTTAGTTTAGTGCTTGTAGGGTTATTAGAGACTATGAGGTCAATTGTTTTGAATTTTTTATCATATATAATGAGTTTAATTTGATTATTACTATCCATTGGTTGGAGAATTTTTGTCTTTATTTTCAACTGAAATTAAAGCCAAAATACGACGTTTAGAACGGCTTATGATTAAACATAATAGACATTCATTGTCTCTTATATTTAACAGTATGTATATATATATATATATCGAGTTTCGATCCCGCCAGAAGTAAGTGGATATGTCTAGCCACACTGATGAGCTGTGATACAGCGAAATGGGCTTGTATGTGGATGACTAATATATATATATATATATATATATATATATATATATATATTCACATACGTGTGTATATATATTTACAAACACACACATATTTCGGTCAGGTTTCAATTTTGAGTAAAAGCAATCGGATGTCAAACCGTACTGATGAGCTGTGATACAGCGAAACAGATCTGTCTGAGGATGACTATTTACGCTCTCACATCCTGATTGAGCACTCCGGAAGAATGGTAGACTTTGAAAAAACAGTAGCTACTCAAGCATCTACGCATCGTTCATTCAGTAATGAATTAGAAAACTCTAACTACTAGCGTATATATACATGGTATATCACACGCTAAAAGTCGGTTTCCTTCTACCGAGCGCTCAGAGGTAGAATCGCCGACTAACGCCAAATCTGGTTTCAATCCTGGGTAAAAGTATTCGGATGTCTAACCATACTGATGATCTATGGTACAGCGAAATAGGTCTGTCTGCGGATATATATATATAGGTGAAGAGAACCAAAGGTTTTAGAATTGCGAGTTCTCCGGCATTTACCTTTTAGAAAAGTGCTCAATACAATATATATGGTAGAGCATAATACAATTATAATTAAATTTGTTTTTTTTATTTAAATTAAATTAATTTTAATTAAAAACTAATTTAATTACAAGCAAATTAATTTTGAATTAAATTAATTTTAAATAAGAAACAAATTTAATTATAATTATATACATATATAATAACGAAGTGAAAACAAATTTTCGTGTGAATCGTTTAATCTTTTAGGAAATCATCGGACTTAATTTATTACGTTAGTTCGACTGCTCATGCGCACGAATAGGGGACGCTGGGAAGTTTTATTTTCAGGGGCGAGGAGACATAATCTCACCGATTTCATGTGGATTTTTTTTTTGTGATATTAGAAGATTTACCAGGAATTATGGCATGTTGTAAGAGCCGGGCCAAAATTTACTTGTATGACCTTCCGATAAAGACACCCTGTAAACCTTGAAGAAATTATTGTATAATGCCAATACATTACTAAAAATACAGAAAATATTTCCTGTCATCTTAAAATACCCAAATATGTATGTCTCTCTAAGTATGTGTGTGTGTGTGTGTGTTTATGTAAATACGAACGTAAAATATAAAACGTCTGTATGCATGTGTACTATGAAAATAGGCCATTTTTAGTCAGATGTAAAAAAAAAAAAAAGTGTCTAGTTCCAAGGAGTCGCACATTCAATTAAACTCGTGTCAAATTTGTTCTTTTTGTGACACAGAGAATGTTG
Organism: Ascarosepion bandense; assembly: GCA_037127315.1. NCBI lineage: Eukaryota > Metazoa > Mollusca > Cephalopoda > Sepiida > Sepiidae > Ascarosepion > Ascarosepion bandense. The sequence goes on along the minus strand of JBBBDQ010000789.1, from coordinate 1,872,084 downwards.
TCTTGTCTCATATGCTTGTTACTTCTCAAATGAAAACACGTATTAATGCTTGTTCAAATAGTTAATAGTTTATATTTCGATAAAGGTATCTGCTAAACTCAACAGAATTCACCACGGAAACATATGGACCATTCTTTCAAGTGTGCAGGAATGTCTATGCAGGTACTTTAAAAAGCAGAATTTTTAATATTTTATTTTGCAAGGTTCAAACAACAAGAAGCGCCGTTGGGAAACAAACAACTAATCAACTCAAAAAACAGAAAACGTTTACAAGTCTTTTCGAAGATTACTTTAGTGTGAGACGAGGCTACAAGGTTGAACGCTCAAAAGACATTGTCGTTACAACTTAGAAATAGTGTGTGCTAGAACATTTCGACAACCCTTGTAATTCATTTTCTTCATCTACGAGGGCGGTTCTGTTTAAACATTTGGTCAGATTGTTGGAATTGAGTTGGGCTAAGGACATTGCAGCAACATCAAAAACATTTCTGCAAAAATTTATTAATACCTTAAAGTCATTAAACTAAAATATAACTGTGTATCAAGTTCGAATTCAAGCTGAATTCGTTGCATTTACTTACGCGCAAATACCCTTGGGAAAGGTATTAATCCATCTCTTCTTTCTCAAGCTATGGTTAGAATAGCAAAACAGATTGGTTTCTTTAGCCTTGGCTGGCAACCAGTCTACCAAAGAAAGAATTTGTCATGGATCGAAAGAGACATGATCGCCCAAACTTGTATCACTTATGGCACTTAACTGACTTATATACAAGATATAGATAGATAAATCAATAAGTTGACAGCCTAATCATGAAATGTATTTATTTTTCAGTATAATCTTCTTCCTTATGATTGTATTTTATCTAACATTTATCAAATATTAACACAAATCGAGCATTATACAGTGAAAATTTCAGATTCAGCCATCAAGACTCGTGGACACTATGTTAAATTTTTTAAGTCAGTTTTTCACAACAAAATTGGTATTAACCAACCGATGTGCGTAACCTTTACAGGATATACTTATATAATGAATATAACGTGAATTTAAGGTTATGACATCTGTTCTTATTAAAAATCTTGAAAATAGCTTATTAGGTACTTTAGATCTCTTTATTTAATATATATATCATAGTATAGTTATCAATATTTAATTTTGAATATCAGATACATAAAAATCGAAACAAGGTAATGTAAAGATGTCGACTGACTGGAACACAATTTTAAAAATGGCAAAAAAGTTAAACAAAAATCATAGGAGAATAACAAAAAACAGTGTAAAGATAATCACAAAATAAACTAACATTAAGAATGTTGCAAAAAGAGATCTGAGAAAAATTAAAAGAAAAGTTCGTGTTGCGCCTATAAAGCAAAAGAAAAGATACAGAAAATTGCGAACATTAATTAAAGACATGAAAACAACGAAACTACCTCCTTCATAATAAAGATCACAAATACAAATGTGTAATTTGAACAAAGAAAATATATGAAAAGCGATTTCTCAACAAACATTTTTAGTAATGAATTTAGAGCTACATTGGACGAATATGATTCATTAGAGATTCATTTTTTTCATGGGAACAATCATCCAGTGTGATTTAGAAGACAGTAGTCGGGATGAGGATTCATGTTTTGGGTTAGTATTGTAATCAATAAATGATGTGCTTAAAAATTGCGTCAAGATAAATGCAGAGAATTATTGTAAATTCTTGGATGTGACGCTTCTTTAATGTTATAAGTCATAGCCAAAAAGTTTTCAGGTGAAATGTATAGTCATGCTAGACAATGCTTCTTCGCATTCTGTATAGCTTATGGTCTATCTTGTCAAAAAATAAAAAGATCTAAGACGCCAAGCTAATGGAATGCACCGTAGCAACTCCACGTATTGATTTAATAGACACTTTGTGTCCTATCATTTAAAAATATAGCTATGAGAATAGAAAACAATATTCAGTCGAATAATATAATTTTGGGATCAATAAAAAACTGTTTTAGCATTTTAACGTTAAAGTAAAATCTTCAAAAACAAAATGATGACAGACTGATGAAGGATATAGAATAGAAATGAGCCCATATTAACATGTGAAATAATAAAAATAATATTTTATTCGGGTATATAGTAAAGTATGTTAATCAAATATTTGTTTCTGTGAATTATATCTTTTAGAAATATTAATAAAATTTTATGTTGCACTTTGCTTGGATAATAAAGCTTGAAACCTACAAAACAAGTTATTATCAATACTTTTAGCATGGACAGCTAAATCTCACATAAGATCTATATATATATATATATATATATATATATATATATATATATATATATCCTGAACACTTCTATCAGCATCGGTTTATTAATACCAATTTTATTATCATAATAATAAAATACCATATAACTATATATATGTGCTTGTGGGGGGATGTTTGTGTAATGATTTAATATAGATAGATAGATAGATAGATAGATAGATAGATATATATATATATACATAGATAGATAGATAGATAGATAGATAGATAGATAGATAGATATAGACAGACTGACATAGATAGATAGATAGATATAGACAGACTGACATAGATAGATAGATAGATAGATAGATAGATAGATAGATAGATATGAACAGACTGACATAGATAGATAGATAGATATGAACAGACTGACATAGATAGATAGATAGATAGATAGATAGATAGATAGATAGATAGATAGATATAGATAGATAGATAGATAGATAGATAGATAGATAGATAGATAGATATGAACAGACTGACATAGATAGATAGATAGATAGATAGATAGATAGATAGATATGAAGACAGACTGACATAGATAGATAGATATGAACAGACTGACATAGATAGATAGATAGATATGAACAGACTGACATAGATAGATAGATAGATAGATAGATAGATATGAACAGACTGACATAGATAGATAGATAGATAGATAGATAGATAGATAGATAGATAGATAGATAGATAGATATATAGACTGACATAGATAGATAGATAGATAGATAGATAGATAGATAGATAGATAGATATAGACAGACTGACATAGATAGATAGATAGATAGATAGATAGATATAGACAGACTGACATAGATAGATGATAGATAGATAGATAGATATGAACAGACTGACATAGATAGATAGATAGATAGATAGATAGATAGATAGATAGATATGAACAGACTGACATAGATAGATAGATAGATAGATAGATAGATAGATAGATAGATAGATAGATAGATAGATAGATATGAACAGACTGACATAGATAGATAGATAGATAGATAGATAGATAGATAGATAGATATGAACAGACTGACATAGATAGATAGATAGATAGATAGATAGATATATATATATATACATAGATAGATAGATAGATAGATAGATAGATAGATAGATAGATATATATAGATAGATAGATAGATAGATAGATAGATAGACAGACTGACATAGATAGATAGATAGATAGATAGATAGATAGACAGACTGACATAGATAGATAGATAGATAGATAGATAGACAGACTGACATAGATAGATAGATAGATAGATAGATAGATAGATAGATATGAACAGACTGACATAGATAGATAGATAGATATGAACAGACTGACATAGATAGATAGATAGATGTATATGAACAGACTGACATAGATAGATAGATAGATATGAACAGACTGACATAGATAGATAGATAGATATATATGAACAGACTGACATAGATAGATAGATAGATATGAACAGACTGACATAGATAGATAGATAGATAGATAGATAGATAGACAGACTGACATAGATAGATAGATAGATAGATAGATAGATAGATAGATAGATATGAACAGACTGACATAGATAGATAGATAGATAGATAGATAGATAGATAGATAGATAGATATGAACAGACTGACATAGATAGATAGATAGATAGACAGACTGACATAGATAGATAGATAGATATGAACAGACTGACATAGATAGATAGATAGATAGATAGATAGATAGATAGATGAACAGACTGAGCATAGATAGATAGATAGATAGATAGATATATATATATACATAGATAGATAGATAGATAGATAGATAGATAGATAGATAGATAGATAGATATATATATATATACATAGATAGATAGATAGATAGATAGATAGATAGATATGAACAGACTGACATAGATAGATAGATAGATAGATAGATAGATAGATAGATAGATATATATATATATATACATAGATAGATAGATAGATAGATAGATAGATAGATAGATAGATAGATAGATAGATAGATAGATGGGGTGAGAGAAGAAGGTAAGAAACAAGATCGGAAAACATACTTATTTTATTGACATATTATTTGTGTTTCCATCCATGCTCCTAGATATACTGGAAATACATGCATTTAGCCTAATGTTAATCGACAAGACCCAAATGTTTACCTTCTCATTTATCTACCAACCGTATCGAGAACATTAACATGCCAGTGTCCAATCCGGCACAGGAAATGAAAAGGGACGCTAAACACAAGAACTTGGATGTAGCGAGCTTCTGGAAAATAGTCAAGTGTTTCGTGTGCAAGGTAACTGAAACGAAGATTATGGTGGAGACGTGTTATTCGTAAATCAGAGAAAGAACAATTGGTCAGATTTCAAACAACCCCAGCAAGTCGTAGAGTCCAATGTTAGACAAGATATGGATAATCTGGTTGTCATGTCTCAAATTGCTGAAAATATTGTATTTATTAAGACAAGAAATAATTATGTTCCTGGAGATAAAAATCAAAACACAGATTAAATAAAGGATGAAAGTAGGCTCCAATATCTGGTTTCTGTTGTGGATATTACTACACAATTGACTGATCTTAATTTGATGATGACATAAATTGTTTCATAACAAAAACAAGTCTATGGCAGACACGGCTGTCAAATGAAAATTTTCTTCATTTTTCTTCGTGCAAAGAGCTGAAAAACACTGCCAGTACAGAGACTGTACTTAGCTTTGATAAGCATGACAGTTACCTGGAATTGTCAAAGGAATTTCAGAAAGTATTTAGTGAATTCTCATCTTTTGAACATCAGTTTGCAATATAGAAGAAAGCCTATAGATGGAACTATTAGAAATGCAGTTGGATTGCTACACTAAGAGCAAAGTATCTTGAAGTAGGAGTACCTGCTCTTCTGTTTGTCTTTGTTTGTTTTTGTTTTTTTTATACCATTCTGAAAAGTTTCAAAACTTCAAAAAGTTTACCAAAAATAATGGCAAACAACCCCAGCATGGCAATGTTTGGTTCTATCTATGTGTGCAAATTATTATTTTACTTAATGAAATCAACAAAACTTCTCAGAGAAGAAGATTAACTAATCAACATTTGTCATCTCTGATGAAATCGGAACGCAAGAGACATACCAAAAATTGCCAACAAAAAAGAGTTGTCTAGCCTCAGGACATAAACTAAAACTGACTGAATAGTGGCAAATAAGTAAATAGTGGCGCTCATGACCACATGTATATGACCATGTGGCTCCCAGGAGGCCCTCAGTTTGACATGCCAGTACTAGATGTCTAGGGTAGCGTTGTACGGAACATTAGCCAACGGCCCCACAATTCCAAGGACAACTATCTTAGTCGGGATGACGAACATAAAAAAAAACCCAAAAATACTTGAGGCGAGCAGATGCTTCCAAATCAGTATCGATGCCGTTTTCGGGGCTAATGGCGGTATTTTTTGTTTTGTTTATGGGAGTTGAACATGCATGAAAATGCTGATTTTTTAAATATCTTTGTTGTTCTTCATATAACAATTTGTTGTTTGTTTTTTTTTATTGGAAATTCTTCACAATTATTATATAATAGAAAAAAAAGCATTAGAAGCTTGTAGTCCAATAGTCCGACATATTTCCAAAACACCTGATTTTTTAATTCTTATTTGACTCAGTCAAGAACGTTTTCACCATTTCCATCGTATATGATTGCATATAAAAATAATAACTATACAATATTTTCAATATATAAAACTGATTTATTTAGCGTTATAACTATTGTTTCTCATCAGCTTTTTGTATGTAATTATAAATTACATCCCCCCCACACACACATAGATAAATAGATAGATAGATAGAGAGAGAGAGAGAGAGAGAGAGAGAGAGAGAGAGTAAGGGCAAGTTGAAAACGTTTGGATATATATATATATATATATATATATATATATATATATATATATTATTGTTGTTGTTGTTGTTGTTATAGCGTACTGAAATTCAGAAGCTTTCAAGTTTCTGTGTTCAATCCACCATCATCATGCAAATGATGGTAGTGTATTGAACACCAAAACTTGAAACGTTTTAGTTGCTACATGCTATAATAATAATAAAAATAACTATATGCGCTACGTCCTTATTGTGCGCTTATTCAAAGTAAATATCAAACAATGGTACATATATCCACTAGTTTAAACCACTGATATATATATATATATATAATTCATGACAAAATGAGTCCATAGAAAAAGCTATTGAGTTTTAGAGGATTTAAATATTATATTTCTTTTCATTCTAAGGCGGTGAAATTTCAATTCAATTTCATTTAAAAAAAACGTTTATTCATATTCAATAGAATTTGTTTTTAAAAAAAAAAGAAAGCCAATATATGTTTTCGGGGCAATGCATTTGTACATTTCAGAAGTTATTTAAAAGATCACTCAACCAATTATGCCGGCCGGTTTATGTTGTTTTTTTTTTTGGGGGGGGGGGGGGTTGTGTTTTTTTTTGTTTTTTTTTTTTCAGGTTGAGATCACAGGTATTCATACATTCGACCTGCTTATATCTGTGCAAGCTAGATAACCACATCAGATTTATCATTCGAAGGAGACTCTGAGAGAATTATTGAAGTGGTAAGTATCTGATAGTTTTTAAATCCTACATTATTTTCTGATTATATATATTAACTTGCTTTATATACCTTGTTTGGATATTTCACATCAAACAATAGGCTGATATGTATAAACACACACACACACACACACACATAACTAATTTTTGACTTTGAAAACCCAATTTTTCATGAAAATAAATCCCCTGTTTTCAACCAAATTGAGAAAATTACGACCACCATTATTCAATCACTTTGCATTTTAGCGCGTCGATTATTTGCTAGGAAAACGAGCGATAAATTGTATTATATAACACATGAAAATATTTCCGCTCGCCAATTGTATTCACAGCCACGGAAGAAGGTGACTTTACAAGTAGAAACTAATCCCAAATTTAGCTGAAAATCTTCTCAATATTCTCTTTGTGTGTTTGTCTATTGAGAAGAGTTTCTAAGAAACACAGACGTAAGCAGGTAAATCTAATCAAGTTTTGAAATCGCTGTCGTGATGATAATTGAGCAAAATTATATGTGATCAAGAAAAGTCACATAAAATGCTTTTCAATATTTGTTTTCCCCAGCAAATGCATTTTAGAAATATCCCAAACTTCGGCACACTAAGGCAATATATGGAAAAATATTTTGTGTCTTCTGTTTTAACGAAATGAGTTTACATTTGCAGCAATACCTGAAAGCAAGCCAACAGAATATATATATATATATATGGTAATTATTATTATTATTATTATTATTATTATTATTATTACAGCATAACTATCGCCCGGTTCACACTCCACCCACATCTATTGAGCAGGTGAAGAGGCTCATTCCTTGTTTCCTGTTTAGGATGCGGTTTCCGGTTTTCTCTTTTCCAATCTTTTCACTATTTTCTTTTTTTCTTTTTTTTTCAATTGGAGTAGATAGATTAAACTAAACTATCGCCCGGTTCACACTCCACCCACATCAATTGAACAGGTGAAGAGGCTCATCCCTTGTTCCCTGTTTAGGATGTGGTTTCCGGCTTTCTCTTTTCCATTCTTTTTACCCTTACGTATTCCCCTGTGCATCAGTGGCGTTATCGCCTTGCTTGGGGTGATATGATTAAAAAAAAAAATACTGCAACTCAATAGTTGTAAAGTTTTGCTGTTAAAATACCATCATCAGGCAGTAAGGTGTGGTTACTTTTCTTGGTAATATATACAGATAAGGAGACTTTAATAATAATATATAAATAAAAAAATAAATGAAAGCATAAGAATAAAGAATGAATTAAGTAGGGTTTGGAGGTTATGACATTTTAAAGTATGGTGTGTGTAAGATTCATAGACAGTAGTGTTTGCCACAGAATGTTCGGTTGTATAAAGATGATGGTCTCATGATTATCCATAATTCCACTAACTCAAAAGTAGATAGAATCCGTAAATACATAAATAGAATACTGAAGAACTTTAATCTTAACGTAGTAGTAAATACCAACCTTAAAAAGATGTTACAATTGACTTAGTTAACAATACTTACTCACCATATGTAAAACGAAATGCTAACCCTATCTCCATACATTCTAAATCAAATCACCCACCATCTATTATTAAACATATAACACATTCAGTTCCCAAATAATAATCCCCAAAAGTTTTAATAAAAATACACTGAAACTTAGTTATAGCTGCACTGATAATCTTGCTGCGATAATAAAAACACACTCAATAATAAAATCCTAAAACAACATTATGATATTAATTATAACTTACCAACTTACCATAAATAATGATAATAACACAATTTCCTCAATTGTCATAATGCAAACGGATGTCCTATAAAAAGTAAAAGCCTTACCGATTCAATAGTATACCAAGCTACTAGCAATTAAAAGATGTAAATAAAACTCCTACAGTTAAATGGAAAATATTAACTAAAGCTAGAACATCTAAATCGTTACATGAAATATGTTTCCTTCGCTTACAAGAAAAATCCATATAATAAAATTCTCCCAAACTGGTTTATTGAACCAAAGTATAAAATAACTAATTTTTGCCACCATAGGTTTTCCATACTCTTAAATATATCCGATATCTCAGTTATATCTTAATATTTTTCCTATTTTTCCTTAAACTTTAGCTTATTTTACTGGTAACTTTTTTTATTTCATTACTATAATTCTGTTATTTGTACTTATTATCAAATCCCCTTGAAAATATTTTTATTTTAATTTAATTTTTTTATATTATTTTTATCCTTTATGTTGTTTTTGATATTATTTTATTTACTTCATTTTATTATATTATTATTTCGATTTTTCTGTCGCCTAAGTCTTTCTCTTTTCTGTTCTGTCTCTTCTTCCTTATTTTGCCCTTTAATTTTTTCTCCTTTATCTTTTTCTTTTTTTCCGGTTTAAAATTATTGACATGTCTGGCTTTCTGGGTAAAACATGTCATAACCTCCCAACCCCACTGAATTCATCTCATTGGATGACTTCTTTATTCTTATGTTTTTATATATTTCTTCTTTTCATATTTTTTTTTAATTTCCTTATCTATATATATTACCAAATACATTAACCACATTTTACTGCCTGATGATGGTGTTTTAACACCGAAACTTTATAGCTATTGAGTTACAGTATGCTATAATAATAATAATAATAATAATACTGATAATAATAATAATAATAATAATAATTACCACATATCTATGCACGACTTTCGTACTTTTTAAAAGTAAATATTTAACTGTCGAATATACTTTCATCAATACCCATTGCTTATTATTATTAATATTATTTACTTATTAATATACATGTATATATTAATTATACATATATATATATATGCATACATATATGCATGCATACGTATTCATACATACATATTTACATATATATACATTCATGTATATATCATATACATACTAATATATATGCATGCATATATATGTATATGAGTGCATGTGTATATATATATATGTGTGTGTCTATATATACAAACATGAATATATAACAAAGAGGACAAAACGTATTGGCTAGGAATAGTTTTTCTTCTTGTCCTTTATTCATTTTGTTCCTTTACAGATACACTCTATCTGATAATAGTTTACACCACAAGCGCGATCGCGTGTTCCCGTGTGTGTGTGTGTGTGTGTGTGTGTGTGTGTGTGTGTGTGTGTGTGTGTGTGTGTTGTTTAGAATTTTATATATTTATTGGGGAAGAGTGCTCACTATCAGCGTATATAGAGTTTGAGATTGAGTTTTGTTTAACAACATATCAACCTCTGTGAGTTATTTAATGCCAAAAAGGTAAAGTTTTGAGGTATTTTTTTAATGTTCGGTTATAGTGAGAAGGTTGATTTAGTCAGATTTTAATGAAAAATTTTTGTTTTTATTCATTTTTGTTTTAGAAAACTGAAAATGTCTTCTAGTTTTGTATTCAAAAATGTTTTGCTGAAAATAACTTTTTCCTTCAAAAATATGTTACGGTAATATTTTTTCTTCAAAAATATATTGTTGATAATATTTTTCCTTCAAAAATGTATTTTTTTTATATAAGCCTATTTATATATATATATTTCTATAAAAGTGCATTTTTATACTTCCATTGTGTTTTGACCCCAGTTTGAGGGTTAACTGTTTGCTCATAGCTGGTACCCAAACAGGTGCTACCACTCCAGGTCAGGGTGGACCTGGGAACAACAGCAATTAAGAGATGGTTCCATGCTCCTCACAACCTCCCAATCAGAGGCCTTGCTGCCGGATGCAGTTTACCGTAGAGCATCTATACTAAAGCGTAGAACAGTCTCTATGTCTAAACTGTATATATATGTAGATGTGTGCGTGTGTTTGTGAGAGAGAGAGAGAGAGAGAAAGAGAGAGAGAGAGAGAAATACAAATGTAAAAACTTTCGACACGACCAAAAACTTTCTTTATGTTATGACATTTGATCAAATTTGTAAAATGGGACGAACTGAGAAAGTTTTAACATCTCCACGTATATAAAAAGCGTCTCTACGCATGCATTAAATATAAATCCACACGCACGCACACAAACACACTCACACATATTACACACACACACACACACACACACACACATATATATATATATATATATATATATATATATATATATATATATATGTACGAGATTGTCCTGCAATGTTTTTCAGCCAGACCCACTTTTCAAAATTAATATTTCCATGACCAACTATAGAATATTGATTTGGGTAAGTTAGCCTGCCTGAGAACTTTTTAGATACTTTCTCGTGTAAACTATATAAAACGCCAGTAATCTTTTTTACCTGTAGATAGATAGATAGATAGATAGATAGATAGATAGATAGATAGATAGATAGATAGATAGATATTTTACCTATAGATAGATAGATAGATAGATAGATAGATATGTGCCAATTACACAATTTTAACTGATTTAAACGAAAATTTATAAATTATTATTGTTGATTATTTTATCTTAGCAAAATCCGATGAAAAAAAAATTCAGTACTCTTCTTAATATCATATCAAGCTATTTACTGCATGCAAATATTAAAGCTAATGAAAATAATGAGAGAAAAGTTAGAGATTTGTGAAAACCTTCTATCATTTAATACACAGCAATGATCACCAAATACTTAAAGAGGCGAGTGGTACTGTACTGAGAAGACCTGCTGTCACTTGATCTCCGGTATCAACTCAAAGATATTTTTGAAAATAATGCCAAATAATGTTTCTTCGTCTCTCTCTCTCACTGTCTCTCTCTCAGTCTGTCTGTCTGTCTGTCTCTTTCTCTCTCTCTCTCTCTCTCTCTCTCTCTCACACACACACACACACACACTCGCTCTCGTTAAGGTTGTTTATGTTTCATACTCAATACAAATTAAAAAGCAGCTTAATGGTTCAATTTTGTGATGTTTACTTTTTGTAATTTGGTCATACAATGTACCGGCTCTGTCGGCTGAGGCTTTAGAATACGCTGACTAGACTTCTGTAACCTCCGCCCCAATGAGGCATCCTGAGTATGACGATAAACTACATCCGGTCCTCGGTTTCACGAAAAGCTGCCTCCATCAACAAGGCCTCTAATTGGGAAGTTTTAATGTTCATGGAACCACCTTTTAGTTGCTGTTGTTTCCAGGTTCACCCTGACCCGGGATGGTAGCACCTGTTAGGGTCCCAGCTATGAGCAAATAGTTAAACTCCCCCCCCACACACCAAAACTGAAGTCAAAACACTATGAAAGCATAAAAATAGATTTTTATAGTGAAAACTTCAGCAATACTTTTTTTGCAGAAGAATATATGACTAGCAATATATTTTGGAAAGAAAAAATATTATAAACAATACATTTTTGAAGAAAAATAAATATTAACAGCAATATATTTTATATATATATATATATATATATATATATATATATATACCAGCAGTACATCTGACTCTCGACAAAACGCTCTTTACAAAAATACATAAATGAAAACCGATCTTCAAACTGATTTCTCATAAATAATACATCGTCTATTCATACGAATCTATTGTAAAAATCTTGTCGGTATTGAATGACCCATTGAGGTGTTGATATGGCATAATTCAAAACGAACCAAACGAACCAAAATATATATTTTCTGTTCCTCTAACATGAGAAAATTCTAAAAATAGATAGATAGATAGATAGATAGATAGATAGATAGATAGATAGATAGATAATCAAACAAAATAAAACTCCCTAACTCTCACAGTCATGTTAGATAGATTAACACACGAAAAAAGAAAGAGACGGTACAACAGAATCTGGCTCGCCTCTTAAATAACAAGAGGTTGATTTGCCTTGATTACGCCTCTTCCCATTGCGCATGCGCTGATACACGCACACCCATTAGGCATGGCGTAAAATCAGAAGCTTTTATGAATCAAACGAATCTTCACTCAAATAATTTTTAACGAGAATACCCTGATCTTGACTTTAACTAGTTTTGTAAAGCAATTATATTGTTAATCAACGTTCCCCAAATACAGAACAAGTAAATAGAGTGAAGGACAACTGTATAGTATCAATCCGCCAAAGAAGAGTGAGTTTATCTGGGAAATATAATTTGATTCATTGTCCGAAAGGTCGGCTCAGTTTTAAAGTTTTACTCTACATTTACTTATCTGCGATGGGATATGTTAGGAGACTCTTAGCGGATGCTATTTATTTATAGTAAGTTCGATTTTAATTAGGAGACCACAACTTTGAACTTGTACCAGACTAAATTTAACTATATCAATATCGAATATAAAATACAAATAATAAGAAACAAAAAACCTTGGTCCGTAGTGTTCTCCCAATTTCTGAGGAATATATGTGTCACACAGGAATCTGTATTTATTAGCTCGATTACGACATCAATCTATATCGGAAAAGTTAGAAACATTATATATCTACCCTCCAAAAATGTTTAACAATTTACGAAATTATGATGGAGTAGATAAAAAGAAAACTCTACACCCGACATTTTCGAAAACTGTAAATTCTCACAACTTATCATCACAGATAGATAGATAGATAGATAGATAGATAGATAGATAGATAGATAGATAGATAGATTTAACATTATTTATATGATTATAACATTTCTGTAAATTTTATTTCCAAAAGCTAATACAGATCATTACAATGAAAAACTTATATAAATAATAATACAGTTTATTAAGAAAAACAGTGTATATACCCAAATAAGAATATCCATTATAAATAACGTTGAAACAAATAAACTAAACTTGTCAGATTTAATCCATTTCCCAACAATATGTGTGTGCGTTTGTGTGTATTAGAGAGAGAGAGAGAGAGAGAGAGAGAGAGAGAGAGAGAGAGAGAGAGTAGACATCCTTATTTTTCAAACAGTGTAAATCTACAATGAGCCTAAAATGCAAATTACAAATATACCAAAATCTACCAAGCTTAAAAATTTAAATGTGAGAAGTTTTAGAGGACGGAAAAAGCGACACTGAAATCCGAAAATGCATTGAGATAGTCAAAGTTGCATTCCAGAAGCTAAGCAGAGTATTCGTTAGAAACAAATCAAAAAATACTGAACGTGATATATGTCCTCCTGTATGGCAGTGAATGATAAAGCAAAGACTTGAAGCACCAGAAATGTGATTCTATAGAAAGATGCCGACGGTACTATGGACCGAACATGTGAGAAACGAAGAGGTTTTGAAGAAAATGGAAACAAAAAAGAACATTTCTGGGGCACATAGTGAGAGAGGAAGGCTTGGAAAATCTATTACTTACAGGACCGATTAAGAGACAGAGGAAAAAAACTTAACTTGACGAGCTTGAAAGAATGGATGGCGAAACAGAGTTTAGAAATAACAAAAAGACATAATTTATTTAGCGCTGCAAGGGGCAAGAAATTGTGGAGAACCATAATCACCTACGTCATGTGGGGACACAACACATAAAGAGAGAGAGAGAAATCTACGCCTGTCGACTGATTTATTCGTTCGTCTGAATAAAATAAATGTATCTTCCGGTAGGGTTTGAACCTGTTCATCCTTAGTAGGAACATTCCGTTAATCCCTGGGTATTTTATTAAGACTCGAATTCACAGGCCAGCATATATTTAAACTGCTTAAAACACAATGAGTTCTACTCAGATGCGCTTCGCTACTAAAAATCCCAAGTAATGCATTTTATCCCCAGAGAGAACTTCACAAGTTACTAGTATATCTACAGGGTGACTTACAGTCACCCTGTAGATATACTAGTCGCCAAAATTTTAACTTTTAAATTTAAAATTAATATAAAAATTAAATTAATATTTCATTATATAATTTATTTATTATAAAAAATAAAATTGTTTGTTATATTTCTTATCCTTGACTGATGCATTCCAGGATCATTAAAGCCATTATTAGTCCGAGGAGAGCCACTTTGATGTTGTCTAATGTTTAACAAGCTTGTCTGAATAGATCAGTTACGATGAAGTAGTGAGTTCGATCCTCACTGGGCGCTCCTTGCTTATTTTTTGTTCTACATCTAAGCTACGTTTAGTAAATTTCTATTATCAGTCTGAAGAAGGTCAACTCGACATGGTATGTTTAGCAGCCTTCTCTTCCTAAATCAGTTACAACTCAGGAGTGAGTTCGATCCTCACTGAGTACTTCAATGCTACAGCGAAGCTACCATTAGTAAACAGCTATTAGCCTGAAGTATTTCCTTCAAATGACGAAACGAGCTTTTTCCATTTTATCATCAGATGACCTACTACTAGCCCGATAATAATGTATACATTGAAACAGACATAATTAGATAAACACAGGAATATTTATAAATAGACAATTTTAAAAAGTTCCCCTTTAAAATAAAAGTAAGACCTTTTTTCTTTACAAATTCCATCAACAACTTTTCACTTCTGCAAACGGAGTTTCCAGCCTTCGAAAATTAAGATCAGGGCTAGTAGAGTCTGAAATTTCAGTTTAGTTGTCAAGGGAATCTGATTATTTGGGGATAAACTACTATAAAATGCGACATTGTGTCGGGGCAATTGTAGGGATTCCTTTAACTCTCAATTAAAAACTAATCAGCCGCTGTATTTTCTTAAATTTGTAAACAAGGGAAATTAATACTAAAAATATGAAAAATTGGAACATATTTTTGTTTTATTCTTAATTTTTCCTAATTAAATGAAAAATGTCAGCGTGTTATTTAGAGTATTTACATTGTTCGAACTGTTGCCGTATTCACGACGTTTCAGCCACTGTACGCCCCGGCCTTCTTCAAATACTTGGAATTCTGCTTCCTTTTCCTTTCCGCTACAATTTTGAGGGTCATTCTCAGCGTTCACACAACGATTGGAACTGCTCTCATCTTCAAATTTTCTAATTTCTTCCGCTTTCTTTTCTTTTTTTTTTTTTTTTTTTGTCGATGTCTAGATACTTATCCAGCTATTCGCTTTCTTCTAGTTTTAACCTAAGGTTTGCTAGAACGTCAAAATCTACTATCTAACGAATATTTTTATTTGTTCATGATAATTCCAATCGGTTTTTGGCTTGGATCTGTTTGAGTCTCAAAACCCGAAAGGATATTGAGTTTTTCATTCTCTAAGATTCTGGTTTTTGCACGTATCCTTGATTAGAATAGCCACATCCTATCAGCTTGTATAGACCCCAGTGTATCACGTTTCTCACCTCGTTATGCTTATTTTGTTGAGTTGACTTTATGTATTCGCTTATTATGTAGTCGACTGCTCCGTTTCTAGCTCCACATTGTCTACATTTGCCATTCTCTTGAATACTATCTCTCTTGACAATTCTTGTGTTTGCCGGCATATTTTCGTTTATTTCAGTCTATTCATAATACTTCTAGATCTTCCTAGTGCTCCAATGATTACTGACATGATGTCCAATCTCATATACGACAATGCTCCTACCTTCAGACAAGGTTTTGCTATCGATTTTCTCATTCATTTTTTGTTTCGCACTTCGTTCTTCTTATAGAGTTGTCTCCTCATTTATTCTGTTTTAACCGGTTATATTTCGTTAATAAATCAAATGAATTTCACTGAGGATCAAGTAGCAGCAAATATTCTCGATATTTCATTCCCTTCGGTATTCTTGCTGATTTCAATAATACTATTATGTAATCCAGCTGAGCACATGGAAATTTCGCAGTATTTAACAACTTAAGTTATACATCAGGTCTCTGTTCTTACTATTTGCTTGTATTTTATTATTCTCTCCCTTATCCCTTTCAATCTTTATTGTTCGTTTATATTCTTATTAGAATTTTATAGAAGCATTCATTCGAATAATTAGAAACGGATAAGAAAGGCACAAATATTTTCTTTCTTTATCTTTCTTTTGTTCTATCTCCCCAGAAAGAATGTCTACAATTTTACATATTAGCTTTCGCACATTATTTTTTTTATATTCGGTCAACAAACATCATCTCTCTCTCTCTCTCTTTCTCTCTCTCTTTCTCTCTCTCTCTCTCTCTCTTTCTCTCTCTCCAGTATCATTCATTTATCTCTCTTTTTCCTCTCTATATGATTAGCAATTGTTAGTCTATAACAATCGTGGTTTTGTTACTCTCTCTTACAAGTTAACACCTATATTTTATATCTCAATCTTATCTTGGCCATTTTCTCTTACACTTTCTGTTTATTATTTACTGATCAATTGATCTTTTATTTCATCTGCGATGTTCTCCTGCCATCGTTGTCACCAGGGCTCAAGATTAATCGGACAAAACAGAAAAATAGTTTGAAAGAAATTATTAGGTTTTACGGGATTTACCAGAACGATACAAAAATTTAATTAAATTCCATTTATTCTAAAAGCAACAAATTTCTTTAAAACTTCTCGCCATTACTGGTGGGTCTTTAATAATTAGAACACCCATATTCATGTGCACGCACACGCACACACACGTAGATACAATTACACACGTGCGTGCACACATATGCTTAAACAAAACGTAAAAGCTTCTTTTTAAACTGGTGAATGAAAATGATGGTTGGCAGACTTAAATTTAGACAATTATGTTCTTTATCTATAAATCTGAAAAACACTAAAATCTAATTGAAAGAACTAATTTTAAAATTAAAATATCAAGAATCTAAATGTTTCTATCATTTTTGGTTAAAAAATTTGAATGAATCATTATCAAACAGCATTTATATGTTGTTTTATGTGTATCATATACTGAATTGAAATGTTCAAGTGCCTCCTGCAAATCAGAAAACCAGTGATCAAATGGAGTCGTGGCTGCAGACCAGAATTTAAATAATGAATGAATCAAAATAAATATTAATTTTCTAAACATTTTAATAGTATTTTTATTCTTATACTTCTGACAATTATAAATAATTGCAAAGAACATTTTGATTTGAAACGGTTTGCATTTTTTTTCGAGACGTTCAAAGTTGTATTTTAGGACGGCTACGGGAAAATTGTGAAAAAGTTATTTTGGAGTCCTGTTTGTCGATTAACCTCTTCTACAATATTTCTTGCCTTGGTCTGTTCTCGGATCAATTATATATTAGAGTTGAAAAAAAGCGGAAAAGTCAATAAATTGGCACTGCGTCATTTATTGACCTTTGTGATTTTATCTCTTCAAATAATTTCTCTCTATATATACATATTTATAATTTATATTTTCTTATTCATTTTCCAGCTTTCTCTTAACTTTCTTTTATCTTTGAACTTCCCGTCTATAAAACCAGTTTCCAGTTTTCTAAATGTACTCAGCTTGATTCTTATTCAATTACCACCAACGATTAGCTTGTGATAAATTAAGCAAATCATAGGAAATCTTTTCGTCACTTTCAAATTCTACAATTTGTTCTGTTCTTACCGTTTTGTTGGAATATAACCATTTGAGACTTTTGTTTACGGAGTTTATAATTAGATTTGAACTCCTGGATAAGATTCGGTTTGGACTTCAAGATCCCAAACTATCAGACGTTAACTCTTGCTTTTTTTTGCTTTTTTTTTTTTTTTATTAACGCTTATTATTTTTAACCTACGTTAAACGTGGATGAATCTGTTCTATTTGTATTTTCTACGAGTATGTTCCGGATGATGTTTAGTAAGTTTCCAGTGTTTAAATGAACCATAATAGAGGGATTATCAGAGAGATGGAACGTTTGAACAATTTTTACACACTTTATGTTCAGAAAATAACTACTTCTACGAACACAAGTACCTTGTCAGTCGTTGTCTTTAATTATATATATATATATATATATGTGTGTGTGTGTGTGCGTGTGTGTGTGTGTGTGTGTGTGTGTGTGTGTGTGTACGCGCGCGCGTAGAGAGAGAGATAAAGAAAAAGAGAGAGAGAAAAAATAAAAAACAGTTACCACTTCTGCGACTTATGCATACCTCTTCAGCATTGAATTGAGTTCTTTCGGTGACTAGCCTGTGTATACACCGCTTATATATAACACGCTAAACTTTCCCTTTACCAAATCGGTCATGTTTCGATACCGACCATAAGCAAGTGGATGTCTAGCCACACTAATGAGCTGTTATACAGCGAAGTAGGCTTGTATGTGGGTGACGAATATGTGTGTGTGTGTGTGTGTGTGTGTGTGTGTGTGTGTGTGTGTGTGTGTCTCATTAATCAAAGGGAGTGGGTTTTATAGCTCAGTCAAAACATACTTTATCCTCAAAATTATATAAAGACGATGGATGTTTTTAATGGTTATTTGTTGTTATCTTTATTTTTAGTGATAGAGTCGTAGTTTCCATCATAAAAAGTTTTGTAAACCATTGCCAACAAAATTTTCACGGAAAGATTTTTGTTGGTAGTTTGAATGATAACTGTTGCTATAGTCACTACTGTTGGTCATCGTGTTCTATATTCCTTATTTATATTTGAAAAGGATTTCTACTGGAAAGAAGACAAGTTTGTGATAGTACTGTCACATATACGAATGTGACAATGTACCCATTATTATTGGTGCATTTAGAAAATGCAAAGTGATTGGAAGAATGGGAAATCTGAGGAA
Organism: Ascarosepion bandense; assembly: GCA_037127315.1. Classification (NCBI taxonomy): domain Eukaryota; kingdom Metazoa; phylum Mollusca; class Cephalopoda; order Sepiida; family Sepiidae; genus Ascarosepion; species Ascarosepion bandense. The sequence continues at coordinate 1,852,712 of JBBBDQ010000789.1, read as the reverse complement.
GAATCAAAATTAGTGGCATTACTAATACCTGCTTGAATACTGAGGAAAGTGCTGATGTATTGAAGAGTCTTACTGATTTTACTTGATCTTCAGAGAAAGCCACTGGTGCGAATATTAATTCCTGATATAATATACCAGATGTGTTACTTATTGACTGCTTTTAGAAAAAAATTGCATGAAAGTTTTGAGACACTAAGTAAAATCATAGAGAACCCAGAGAGCGCATACATCCGCCAACATCATTTTGCATTAAAAATTGGATAAAGCGGTTACAGATCTCAGACTATGACGTGACAAAATGTTGTAATAACAAAGGATATAAACACATTTGCTTATCAATTAAATGCTAAAACTTGTATTTCTTAATAATTTCAAGTTTTTTAAATAAACAAAAAAAAATAACTCATTTCGAATCGTTAAGAATCGTCAAGAATCGTCTATAGCCCATCCTTCAAAAAATGTTTTGACATTTATTGAAAAACTTGAGAAGCATATAAACAAGTTCTATCCAAATTCGTTGTCATATTTAATCTTAATCCTAATAAATCCTATCATGAGTAAGTGAAGCAAATTGTCTCAAATTGAATATAAAAACAGACTCAATAGAGGAGAAACAGTGATATACTGAGAATTGTGCAAATGATTTAAATAAATGACAACAAGTTGTTGTGAAAAAAAAGGAAAAAAAAGAAAAATAGTGTTGGGATTTGAATTTTCCACACCTCGCCTCGAGAAACGAGACAGGATATAATTATTGTGAATATAGTAAATTGTTTTAGTCAGGCTATCTCAAATAAGAAAATTAGATGTAATTGCGAAAATGGCAAATGGAATCAATCAACCCAACCCAAGTAAGAGGAGTGAATGTAATTGTAGACATGGTAGAGATTCAATCAGATCATCCCATCTAAGCAAGAAAACTAAAGATATTTGATGTACACGTCGTAAAGGAGTTCTATCAAATCATAGATGTGACGAGACAAGCAGACCAATAAGCGAGAATAAAATACATTAAAAAAGAGAAAAAGTAAACACCAGGCCCACATCAAAGGAAAGTAAGGAAGTTGTGGAGTAATGCTGCACTTAGAATTATCTTCAAATCTCTAGATTAATGGTTAGAGAAACGAAGACTCTCAATTATCGTTGTCTGCAATAATACTGAGGGAAGTGCTGAAGATTTGAGAAGGCTTTCTGCTATCCGATCCCCAGTGACAACTGCCTGGTGGAAACATCCAAATGTATAACAATAATAAATTGAGAAAACGTTCGTAGTCACTAGGAAACTTGCCACTTTAATGTCAATCGATCTGAAACAGAAATAAGGGAAACTATTCTGAAAATAATAAGTGCAGAAATAATGGCGATATATAACTATTTGTATTTGCCGTTAGTGTTTTCATGTGACTTTCACGAAAGCAATTATCTTCAATACTCCAGCACCTTACTCAGTATTTTGATTAATCTTAGCTACGCTTTCACCGGTTTGATTTCCATTGTTCTTCAGATTTCTAATTCCTCATCGTTTCAAGTTTTCTGTCAGCGTCATATTTTACATTTTAAAAATTTTATCTGGCAAAGTTATGATATTAAGATACATTATTGTTCTCTATTTCGAAGTATGATTTACTAAAATTATTGATATTAATTATTATTATTATTATTATTTTGATCTCTGGTATGGTCCCATTACCTACCAAGTCTGCGGAAAGACCTAAGGCAGGTAGTGGTGTGTTGTTATGGCTACATTTCTTGATTTGTTTTTCTAACTCCCATACTTATGTTAAATGGATAAAGTTCTTAGTGTGTGGTGGTGGTGGTGGTGGTGGTGGTGGTGGTGGTGGTGGTGGTGGTGGGAAGGCTGTACTTATCAAGACAATTTTTTGTATTTCTCTTGTGATTTACAGGAATTTTTTCACTGTTGTGTTGTGTTCCTTTTTTATCATTTCAAGCGCACCTACTATGCCTGGTACTATTCTTCTTTTCAGTTTTCACATTTTTTTATTTCGATTTCCGGGTCTTTATACTTCGATAGTTTTTTCAAATTCCTTGGTTACTATGTTACAATCTACAGAGCAAGATATATCAATTAGTAGGCAAGTTTTTTTTTTATTGTTGTTGTTATTATTATTATTATTAATGCTGTTGTTGCTATTGAACGAAAGAGCAGAACGTCAACAAAATGATAGATTTTTTATAAAAGCAGCACATAACGTTGCTTTTGGGCCCAGGGAGAAATATCTTCAAGTCGAGTAACCCAGTTCTCTGAGACGGTCTCTGGCTGAAGGTGTTCCTTAGTATCTAGATATGACCCCCCCCCAACTCGCTTTGACCGGTTCATCCTTCAAACAAACAAACAAAAAACATTCTTCTTGATATCCCACTGTGCCCGCTCATAAACAGAGATGTAGAGATGCCAAGTGTGTCAATCTCTAGGAGATAAAGTTAAGGTCTGGCAGCTGTCAAGCAAATCTATGGTATAAAACGAGATATTCACAAGAAAAATATATGTACATGTTACTGTTGTTGCATGTATTCATTGACTTTTTGCACCAGTTGTAGATATTTGATATCTTTCACTAAAGATTAAGTAACAGCAATTCTCCTTAATATTTTAGCACTCTCCTCATCATTGTATAATTTGTATTTACTGAGTTTTCACACCGATCATATTTGACATCATTCACATGAGCGAGAGATATTACTACACCAGCACCCTCCTCGGTATTCTATGATTTGTACTCATTGAGTTTTTTTACACAGATTATGTCTGGCGGTATTCCAGCTGATTCTATTGACTGGATGGTTGCAATTCATCTTCAGATGTCTAATTCTTTGAATGAGTTCCATGTGTTATAATAATGATAGGCATGACTGTCAGCTACTGAGAAGTTTCCTTTCACACACTGAATTAAAATGTAAATTTCATTTGTTTTCAATCGTTCTTTCTAAATTTCTTCTGTTGTTCTGTGGATCGCAGACGATTATTATCTAATGTTTAAATTATTTTCTATATATGACCAATAATATCCCAAGTAGCAACTCTATCGAAATTCAACTTTGTCGAAATCTATTCTAATGTTTGCATCTCGTATAGTGACATAACGAAATTCCTGGCAGGGGTGAAAGATGAAATGATCAAAACATCACCATTGCACTTTAGCGCCTCATGTACTTGAACTGGATTTTCTACTTGCTACCCACTGACTTTACTGCTACTCGATCGTTATTTTGATATTCTATTATTTTTATATCTATTGTCTTGATATTTTTTTTATTTTTCCACTCACTTTCGGTATCAACTAATTTCCATTGGGCTTTACTTTGCAGTATTTTCACTGAACATCAAGTGACAGCAAGTCTCCTCAAGAATTTGACATTCTCGTTCGTATTCCCGAAGATTTCAGTAATACTCGTCAAGTCTGACTCGTTTTGATTATTATTATTATTTGCTTTTTGCACAGGTTATTGGATGCTATTAGCTGATTTAACATTTATTGGATATCAAACTACACCTCGTAGATTTAAATACCCTGCTATTTTTTATTGATTGTAATGTGCCAAACAAACTGACTTCGGTAACTCATAACAATTCATCGGTAAGTATAATGCTTTGAACCAATAGGAAAATTATTTGACATTATTCCTAATGCTTCGGTAATTCTTATTCTCTTGAGTTCATATTTTAATTCTGTATAATTCTCAATTTTAATGTCTGGTTTCCAACAGATAAGTATTATTATTATTATTATTATTATCGTTGTTGTTGTTAACATCCAAAGTAGGACAGCGTGCTACTTATTATTTTTAGTTATTATTTATATATATATATATATATATATATATATATATATATATATATATATATATACGTAAAAAAATCACAAGATCGCTAAAACCTACCGCGGTTTCACACAATATATATATATATATTGTTGATAAGAATGCCCTAAATAATGCCGCTGAAGATTTAGCCAAAACAGAAAATGTTGCCTTTTTTAGTTTTGTTTACAAGACCATCTTTTTTTTATAAATGAAATCACTTCCCGGAACTATTGATTTTTTTTCATTCAGTATTTACAATGTTTGGATAATAACGATTTGTAAACTTTTAAATATTTGTTAACTCCTTCAATGAAATATGACAACGAGAGAAAATAAAAACGCAACATAATAAAAGTTAATTTAATTTTACAAATCTTTATAACATTATAAACAAAACGAAATACGGAAAATTTCAAGTTATAAATATTCATGTTAATTTATAGAGCTTGAGATAATTGTTTTCGAAGAAATCGTTTATAATTGTTAAAAAGGTAATAATAAAATTAGTCAAAAACTAAATTCTTTCTCTGATGTTTTAATGTATAAAAATTTAACTGATTATTTGATTTAAAACTTTATTTCCTTATTTAATAAATTGTTAGTTTATATCTTTGTATGAAAATTTAAGAACTTTTTCTTTAATGTAATTTTTTGGTTAATTAATTTATGAAATTTCCAGTTGATTAATACGACAAGGACAATATGCTTACGTTATTACATTGCTAGAAATCAAATCTACTGAAATCAATAAACGGCAATAAAAGATCTTTTATATTTGAAATGTTAAATAACAGTTTACTTTGATAAATGTTCAGTCTTACTTATTAAATTAAACTACAGGCTTTTTCAATTGCTGGAAGAAAAAATAAAGATTTTTTTTTTAAATCTTCGAATTATTAGATAAGAATCATTTACAATTTTGTTTCATTCATTCATTCATTCATCTTGCTTTCAGAAAAAATGTAAGATAAAATAAAGCAGAATTAACTTTGTGTGTTCTATATCAAAGATTAAAGTTTATAATTGTAAAGTATGGAAACCAAAAATGAAAAAAATAAATTTTCTTGTCTCATGACTGGAAATCTAATGTGCGCAGTTTTGGTTTGGGATCAAAGTTTAATAATTTTTAATAAGTTTTAATAATTTATTCATGAGAGATCAAAACAGTTCAATCTTTCTCCTGAATGGTCAGTTTAGTGCATCGTTTTAGTTGGAATCAATCATGTTGTAGGACTTTTGCAAATTTACCTGAAGAGACTAAGGCTGTCAAAAGTTTAAAATAAGGAAACATTAGGAATGAAAGAAAAAAGGTACAGATTCTTCATTTTTTTTTTTTTTTTTTTGTTTTCCGATCTTTAAATCTATGGACCTTAGTTTTTGTTGGGATAAACGAAAAAGATCAAATGAAAATGTTTAACAAATAAAATTAAATTAATCAGAAAATACTGACCACTCTCTTTTCACAGATTTTTGTTTTGGTTATTGTAATTTTGAAAGTATCAATTTAGCATGTATGGAAGCCCATAAGTAGTTAGCTGATGTTCCTCATGGCTCATTTGCTGTTTTACCATTTGTGATCAGACATCATTTATTATTTACTAATTATATCTTATTTTGGTAAAAGTTCACAAGTATGGAGCACTAAGTGAGGATCGAACTCACATCTTAGTAGTAATGTTCAAATAAACCTTTGTCTTTTCTTGAAACGCAATAGTTATTTCCAAACCATAGTTTAGTTTTGGTGTACGACTACAAGTATGAGGCATCCAGTGAGGATCAAAGTCACTAGTCTGCTAACTAAGTCTGCTAACCTAGATCGCTAACAATTGCACTATGTGAAGTTCCTACACTTTTTACTTCATGCTCCACTTCGACAAGTAAGAAATAAATATCTCAAAGTATCTGAAGATTTTCTGAATTAAACACAACTTATTTCTCAGACATGATCTTCTCATCCAAATTTTTAAAATGTTCTCCAAAATATTCATATTGCTCTCTTGTGAGTCCTTCTTTCGAATTCACTGCATTATAGCTATTCTCCTTTAATTTTTAATATGTCACGTCAAAAATAAATGTGCCCCATTATTCTATTATAAAAACTTGTATTGTTGCTTGTCATTCACTAATACTTAACTAATAAGAATTTTCTTTTCCGAATAACAGTCTAACTTATAAAAATTAAGTCTCTTTACTAAACTTCTGAACAACTTATTGAGTGGAGACTAAGAATTAACACAAGAAAAAAGTAATTATGCCCCTTTTCAAATACATACTATAAATTAGAGAATTCACCTGTCGTCAGGCAATGCTTTTTTTGTATTTGTCATGTTTTTCAACATCTAATCTCACTAGGAGATAATAAAAACTCCTGAATGTGAGATTTGACTAGCGTTTACAACTAAAATTGATTTAATGTTATAATAAAATTGCTATTCGTATTGTTTTAATAAAATAATAGAGATAACTTAAGCAATTACTATTTCTTTGTTTACTACTTTATTTTTGAGAGATTTTTAATAACTGAATTTATAAATATATCATTTTTTATTATATAAACAACGGATGCGATGGATTATTTCTTATTCCAAATAACTTCCGATCATGAAAGTGTGCAGCGTGAAATATGAAAAAAAAAGTAGCTTTCGACGAGATTGAAACTGGCATCACATATCAGGGAAACTAGTCTTTCATATGACGCTTAACCTCATCTGTCACAGAAGTGTATGGCCTTAATTAAATTAAATTGTCATGTTTTTAAAATAAGGTAAGACATGTAAAGAATTAGTAATGAAGGTGACTTCTCTCAGAGTTTAAGTAAAATATGGTGTAATTGATACAATTAGCAATAAAACGTAAACATTGGTCTCAAAACAACCTCATTCTCCTTTCAAATGGCTTCATTTGAAAGAAGAATTTGATTGATTTGAGAACAATGACTAGTGTTTTTGATAAAACAAATTTCAAACTATTTTCTTTACGCTGCAAAAGTTGAAAAATTGAGAACATTTTTTAAAGATTATGACTGTAATTTTCTCAGTGAGTGTGTCATTGGGTGCAATCTATCTCAGGTAGAGTAAGGGTTAGGATTGAGGTTCTTGAAGACTGTTTAATATTTTTTAAACACTTAAATCAAACATTTCTACTTTTTATTTTTCAGATAAACAAAAGTAACTAGAATCTTGAAAACAAGAGATCTTTTACAGCAGATGGTACCTCCCCATTGCAATAAAAATGATATAGAGCTGGCAGAGAACACGATGATGAGCACAAGTGTTATCTTCATGCAAGACAATTACATTAAGTTCTGTCTCAAATTCAATATAATCTTTTAGCTTTTCATATTCGATGATTTTCCATTTTACACTGTAGTTTGGTGTGGCTATAAAAATCTATTATTACTACTACTATTATTATTATTATTTATTTATTTTCATTTATATTTGATCCAATCATTTACCAAGTTTTTCATCAGCTAAATTAATATTTTTCGGTAAAGGTTAATAAGCATATCGAAATGAAATTGTTTTTCTATTTGAGATTTTCTAAGTATTATTAACACAATCTTTTCTATTTCAGATAGATATGGATCTTTTTTAATTTCTTAATTTGTAAATTGTTTAGTATTCATCTTAATGCTTTTAACCATCCTGAAATAATAATTGTATTTAAATGTCACATTGCTGTCATTTTTATTTCCAGATACTTATACTTAGAGAGTTTATCATTCTTATTTTTTGCTAAAATGTTTTTATCAGTCGCTATGAACAAGCCTATAAGATAGCACAGATATTCTTTAAGGTCCTTTATAACTTTATTGGTTTGTCTAATCCGGTCATTGTGTGCTGAAGTCCTAAAGCAAAGTAACATCATCACCTCCTATTAATGAATTTGGCCTATACTATTGTTTATGTATTAATTAGGTTGAAATATCGGTATATCTTCCAATAAAGATATGGAACAATTACAATTTCGAATACCTCATGATTTCAATTTTAAAAGTTATTTGGTGCTGGGGTAGATAGATAATCTATGATCACTTCAGTGTTTATGCAGTGTTTATACGTTAGATCGATTCTATTTTTATATTTGCTTGGTTTGTATGTTTTTATCTTTACATGCTACGATAAAAGCTTCTGTTTTATTTTCTACTAAGAAATCTACAATAACTGATGAGTTTGTTTCATGATGCTATCACCGTCTTGTGCTCGCAATCTGTCTCTGAGATAAAGGTTTTTCCTCGCACCTGATTTTCAAGTTAGTTAGGCCCTTAATCTTCATTTTTTGTTTGACTTTTTGCATCCTTTGATGACATTTAACCAATTTCATTTTGATCATTTAGTTACCAATCATGATTTAAACTTTGACTTTCTTTAATTATTGAATATAACTTTTCACTTGATTCGTACTGATAAACAAGTTTTAGCATCCAGCCATCTCTTCTATATAACTTTCATGCTCTATGATTGTGGTATTATATAGCTTCTTACCTCCCTCCAGTTGTCCTAGATATATACAGATGATCTATGATCTTCACCTGCTTTGGTACAGTTTATATGGGGTAATAATCCTTCTGTCTATCCTTCGCACTTCTTCAAGATTCCACTTTAAAAGAATATATATCAAAATGTTTTGATAAGGCGTTAATAACTTCAAAAATACTTTGCGCATTTAACTCAGCTTTAATTTTTACTCTTATTCGTCTAAAACATCCTTTTCTGAGTTTTTTCTTTCACTGCTGCATGTTGGACACCTTTTCCTGCATTGATTTGAAGATATTTGTAAACTTCTTCCCAATTATCAAGTTTTATAGCGTTTGTCTTTACCATTTCCCCTTTTTAAATGTTTCCTTTGCATGCTTGTTTAGGCCAAATTCCTCGGTATTTAAATTGAATTGAATTTCTTTAGCGTTGCTAACGTATCTTCGAATTAAATCAATTTTTGGCAAACAGATTCAAATAACTTATATAGAACAAATGATTAACATACTTAATAAATATGCGATATCTATAACCTGTATTATTTAATTCATTTGAGTTTGAGTTTTAATTAATGGCATATCAACTTCTTTGGGTTTACAAAAAGGTGTAGTTTTATGGTATTGTTTAATGTTCGGTTATAGTGAGAAGGTTGATTTAGTTATATTTTAATTTATTTCTTTTGTTTTTATTCATTTTTATTTTAGTGTCTTTTAATTTTGTACTCAAAAATGTTTTGCTGAGAATAATTTTTTTCCTTCAAAAATGTATTATGGTAATAATTTTTTCTTCAAAAATATATTTTTTTCTATAGAAGTTTATTTTTATGTATATATTTCTATAAAAGTGTGTTTTTATACTTTCATAAAGTTTTGACCCCGGTTCGAGGGTTAACTATTTGCCCCTATTTAGCTGGGACCCTAACAGGTGCTACCACTCCGGGTCAGAGTGGACCTGAAAACAACAGCAATTAAGAGGTGGTTCCATGCTCCTCACAACCTCCCAATTAGAGGCCTTGCTACCGGATGCAGTTTACCGTCATGCCCAAGAACCTAATTCATTTGAAGGAGAATATTTAATACCATTATCGAATAATAGGTGTGAAAATTACATTGAAATATTCCATTCTTGATCTATAATCTATCATCAAATTTTTCTATTAAAATAGTTGAGTATTAAAGCAATAATCTATTCTTTTCATATTGACCTTTAGAAAATTAATAAGAGTGAGAAAAATGTTCATTAATTTTAGAAACTTTATGATCCAATCATGTGCGTCATTAAAAAAAAACTTTTTATTAGTCTATCCATTGCTTACTTTTTTAAAATGTCTGATTGTAGTTTTTCAGTAGCATTGTTTTTGATCGGCAATTACTGCCGTAAAAACATTTTTTACACTAATTTTGCTCATCAGCAATAATATTAGTTTCATGGAATTGATACATTCTTTCAATTAATACGAATGTGAGTATTTTCGGGATGTTGTGTATAAACAGTAACATCTGTTCGGGGGATTAAATAAGTAATGTTGTGGGTTAGCAATTTTGTTATTTTTTCTAGACTATTAGAAAACAGACCTGATATGATTTGTGCAGTAATGGAAAATTATTTAACTAAAAGTTAGGTACATCTGTTACTTCAACTTCTGTAACATCTATGTGGTTGCATTCCTGTTTATCTTACTATACTTCGATGTTCATAATAAATCGTTTTCATAGCCTCATATATTATTCCAGAACTCTTTCGTTGTGGTAATTTTCAATAAGCTTTGTTGATTCACTATTTATCTATAAAAGTTTTCTTTGATAGTTTGGATAGTATCTTTTTCTTTTCTTTTTTTTTTTTTTCAATCATATCACCCCAAGCAAGGCGAAAACGCCACTGATGCGCAGGGGGCTACGTAAGAGTGAAAAGATTGGAAAAGAGAAAACCGGAAACCACATCCTAAACAGGAAACAAGGGATGAGCCTCTTCACCTGTTCAATAGACGTGGGTGGAGTGTGAACCGGGCGATAGATTAGTCTATCTACTCCAATGGAAAAAAATAAAATAAAAACAAGAGTGAAAAGATTGGAAAAGAGAAAACCGGAAACCACATCCTAAACAGGAAACAAGGGATGAGCCTCTTCATTTTGTATATAAAATTTATTTCTTCTATCATATTCTCTCTTTCCTTGTACTTTTAGTTAGGACACATTTTACAGTATGGTATATCATTTTCTTTTTTATCGTATTAACGTTTCATTTTTATCTATCTCCTGCTATTATTCCTTTTGATACTTAATCTAATGTTGAAATTTTTCTCTTTCTTTCTTTGCCATTTTTCTCTTTTTCTCTTTTGGATTTATGTTTATACCTTGGCTACTAATTTTGTTTTCCTAAGTTTATGAATTAAAATTATGTCTACTACAACAGAGTATATTACTTCATATAGGCGAGTTAAATTCAAGTCAGTATTTGTTATGACTTCTTTGATTTATTTAATGTTTAATAATGTTTCCTTTTTCTTTCACGTTTTACTTTTCTCTTTTTTCAATTTTATTTTGTTAGATTTTTACTCTTTCTGCAATGATGCTTGATCTTCATTCCTTCAACTTCCACCATATTTATATCGTGCTTGTTTTCCTATGTACTGTTTAATAATCTTTCAATTTCATCATTATTCAGCTTCTATTTTTACATTTTCTGCATGTTCAATTCTAATTCGTTAATCCTACTTTATTATTCAATATAGTTTTAACATTTTTATTGACCTACATGAACTCTGAACATTTCTTAATTTCAAACGACTTTTACTTTCAACATTCGCTAATTTCATTGGCATCTCTATTTTCTTTGATGTTTGGATATTTTCTTTTCCATATACTACATGTTTCATTTATAACACTCTACCGTGAAAGTTTGTCTACATTATGTATAACTTCTTTCGTTCATTTGACTCTAATTATTTCCTTTGGTTTTTTGTAGCCGTTGTTTGAAAAGGACCATCATTCATCCGTTGGCGATGTCCATTCTCATTAATTGGAGGAACAGTACAAGGAATATATTTTCCAACTTAATACTTTTTTCGCCTTTGACGGTCGTCACCCTGAATAAACTACGCGACGGTCAATACAGGCTGAGCTTTTCGTTAGTTTCATTAATAATTGTATGTTTTCAATTTTATTCTTTCTGGCAACAACGATTTTGTTGGTGAAACCACACTGTTCCTCCACTAAAATTAAGAAAACATAGTACGACATATTAACAGACGGTTAAAAAATAAAACACCAATTAGAACTACACTACATATATAGATAGATAAATAGATAGATAGGTAGATATATTGCTATATTCGAGCGGTGATGAATTATTATCGGACCAACAAGAAAACCCTTGTAAAAAATTGTGGTGTTTGCAATATGAGCTGAACTGAGAATTTTTCATTGGCACAATCGCGTATTATATATATATATATATATATAAATATATATAGTTAGTTTTATAAATGCGTTTATGTGACTACATTTTTCACTTTTTATTGGACAATAATAACTGTTTGTGTCATTTTTAATATCAACATATAAATATGTGATATATAAGATAAAGAAATATCAAACGAAATAGGATAGGACAAGAGAAAATGTTTTTATACACCGAAGGTTTGAACTATATATATATATATATATATATATATATATATATATATATATATATTCCATTTGTAAAGTTATTACGCAACCTAGGTTTCTAACATGAGTGGTGTCTTCAGGCGATTTGCAATTTATTGCAAGTTATTGCAAATCTCCTGAAAACACCACTCATAGTAGAAACCTAGGTCGCGTAATAATTCGTTTACAAATGGAAAATATTCAAAAGTTCTACAATATAATTGCATTGAACACTTTTTAATACAAATGTGCTCTGGTGTAATCTTATTATGACCAGAAACTAAATAATCAATCAATCAATCAATCAATATATATATATATATATATATATATATATATATATATATATTGTCATTCGCAGACAGATCTGTTTCGCTGTATCACAGCTCATCAGTACGGTTAGACTCCGATTGCTTTTTAACCCAGGATTGAAACCCGACCGAAATGGCGTCAGTACACAAATCATTTGTAAATATATTCCGATAGGTATGCATAGTATAGTTCATTTGAATGCATTATTTATAACAACAGTACAGATTTCATATTTAATTTTTCTTAAATAAAAATATTTCAAATAAGATTGAAACTTATTTATACTATTTACCTACAGACTATTGTCCTCATCTTTGTTGTTGTGATGACAACAACAACAAAACTGAAGACTAGTCAACATGAGTAATTCAGGTAGAATCAAACATAAATACTTTTACAAAACGTTATCTTGAAAATAAACTTGCGCCTTATACATTGGGGTGTTTTATATTCTGAAAAATAAGTATGTATGTGTGTTTGTAGGTGTGTGTACATAAATATATACACATTGACGCACATCTTGAAATCAATATAAATATATGTACACAAACTAAATCAATGAATCCATATATATTGAGAGAAACGTATATTGCATACAATAAAGTGCTTTAAATGTTCAACGGTTGACTCGCTGAGCTTTTAAAACTTAAAGTACTTTCTTAAATTTTGTGCTCTAGTAAAGGAAATGGGTTTTTTTGTTTCTTTTTTTTTTTTTTTTTTTGTTTTTTGTTTTTTTGTTTGTCCAGGAATGTTGTCGTGTTTATCCTGAAGATGACACAAATTTTTGAACTGAGATCTTTTTTCTCAGCAACCTTATTTCTATTGTAGTGACTTCAATCCTCATCCGACAGCTATACCCTCTATATACCTATAATTCATAGTAGTGTATGTTAAATGAATGAAAAGGTGAATGAATGAAAGTGTGAATGAATGGAAGTGTGAATAAAGAATAAAGATAAATTCGCATGTCTAATTGTCTTACCTTCTTTCTGGAAAGAAGCCAAATGTTCGACCCGGGTCAAATTATCGTCAAGACCAACTATTTTCGCGACAACTTTACTGCCATCCAAGGCGCTGGCCGAGGAGTCTCTAGGTCCAGTTCCTGGTCCATACATGTGCTGTTTGGTGAGGACATTGTCCGGAGAGTCCGGATCGCCTACTACAACTCCGGCCGCCGCAGCTGCAGCTGCCACCGCCGCTGCCGCCGCAGCCGCCGAAGAGAAGTCCGTGGAGTGACGATGTTGTTGCTGTTGTTGTTGTTGCTGGGGGTGATGGTGATGTTGATGTGGGGGTAAATGAATGTGGTGGGGACTGATCGACGTTCCGAATTTATTTGTTGTTAGTTTGTTCCCGTTGTTTAAAGAAAGTGAGTTATTGCCACTATTGCTGCTTGTGTTGCCAGCTAAGATGTCCGAAATAAGAAAAGACGGGCGGGTGATGTTCGGTAAATTAGTCGCCATCGTGTTTCCAGGAGTAGAAACTGTAGATGATTTCGTGTTTGTAGTCAAAGAGATTGGTGATGTTGTTGACGTTGGGCTGCTAATTGTTGTGTTACCACCACCGACACCGACACCAACACTACCACCACCACCACTGTTATTATTATTATTATTATTATTACCATTAGCACTTTTCTTATTTCCTAAGCTACCGTTATTGTTGTTTTTATTGTTATTGAGATTTGTTTGCGTGGTTGGTGGTGCTAAGTTATTAACTGCAGAGGGGCTATGAGCTGGTGAACAGTTACCACTGACCACGATAGGTGGACTGTCCGTACAGGGTAACACTGTTGATCGATGGTGATGGTGGTGGTGATGATGGTGATGGTGGTGTGCATGGTGAGAGTGACCACCAACGGGAGGTCCCACTCCTACAACATTACTACTACTATTACTACTAGTACTACTGTTATTACTGTTGTTGTTATTGTTGTTGCTTACTGATGTTGGCGTGCCTAGTTGTCCAGTGCCAATGTCGACAGGTGAAAAAACCTTAACCACCATACTCGCTGGATGGTCATCATCGGAACAGACACTGACATTGTCCGAGTCTTTGTCGTCCATATCCTTGCTAGAATGGTCAGAAAATGTGGATCCGTCAAGTGATTGAGATGAAAGAGGCACGGCCGGGATCGGTACAGCAAGTCTTAAGGTCGTATTTCCGGGGGTATCCATTTTGGCGAGAGTGTGTGCGTGTGTGTGTGTGTGTGAGTTTGTGGGTGTGTGCTTGTGAGTTTGTGGGTGTGTGTTTGTGTTTGTGTTTGTGTGTGAGTGAGTGTGTATGTGTGTGAATCAGGTCGTTGGCCAGCCAACAGCCAGCTCGATCTGTCAAGCTGAATGTACGCAGATTTTGAGATCAGCCAGTTTCAAAATTCCGTCTTGAAGATGAAGAAGGGAAAGATTTTCTTCAGGCTAAAAATGGCAGAGAAAAAGAAAATAAGAATTGTAAACACGTCTTGAAACAAAAATGGCAAGAATAACCTCCACTTCTCATCACATTGATCTATAAAACGCACAAGAGAAACAAAAGTAAAAAATTACATTAATACAGGTTTATAATATCAAACAATATCTATTTATCTGAGACACGAACAAAGAGTCAGGGAAGGCACAAAACAAAGTGTATCAAAAATTAAGTTCTTTCTTCTTTCCTAATGTAGTGAATTCGAGTAATGTGTGTGTGTGTGTGTGTGTGTGTGTGTGTGTGTGTGTGTGTGTGTGTGTGTGTGTGTGTTAATCAAGCTGTCCAAATTGCGTGAACTTCTTCATATCACGGCATATATCATAAAAGAAAATATGTAAAATAAAGATTAAACATGCACGATTACAAAATATAATTTAACAATATCATACATACGGTACGATAGATAGATAGATAGATAGATAGATAGATAGATAGATAGATAGATAGATAGATAGATAGATAGATAGATACTAAATATTTATATACCTATATATTCCTATATATTCTTATATGTTCATATGTTTACTTAGAGTATATTGAGGGTGTCATGGGTAAATTGACGCCATTTCATAGTTTTAATTTCGCGTATGTGGGTTTTTTATTTTTTATTTTGTCGACTGCACAGTATAGTAGGGTCAGTTGCGCACCGTTTGTGAGGCAATTTACTCCGCATAACGTACTGCCTAGCATTGGCTCCGGAAGTTCTAATACGAACATTTCAGAGTGTTTAGGTGACAGTCTGAGGACGGTACAGAGGATTCAGAAAGGGTTGGATGATATAGTTGATAAACATCATGGTTTTTAGAGTGATCATGGGGCCTTAGACTCAACACGGAGGCCTACATCAAGTGACTTGCAGAGGTAATGCTGCCCTTGATCAAGAGGAAGACAGCTGGCAGACCCTATGTCTAACAACAGGACTCTGCACCATGCTACACAAGCAGGAGAATACAGTGGCTATCAGACACATTCTGCAGCCACATCACCTCTTACACTTGGCCACCCAACTCTCCAAACAGCAACCCCCGTGATTATTACGTGTGGGGCGCAGTTGAGCGTGAGACCAACAAACCTCCTTCTAACAACACCAAAGATGAACTGAAGGCAAGGATTATGACAGCATACACCAACTTAAATAAGGAGATCGTCCAGATGAGTTGCAGAAGATTCCAAAGTCATCTTAGTAGTTGAAGCCAATGACGATTTTATTCAATAAATCTATACTTTAGTATCTTAACATATTTTTGTACAATTTTAGTAAATATATCTGTTAAAATAAGATGTCAGTGTTATTTCCATTTTTGCGCAATTTAGACGGCAATTTATCTATCGCACTCTATATAGATATAAACAGATTATTTATATGTATATGCATATTATACAAGCACATAAAAGATAGATAGATAGATAGATAGATAGATAGATAGATAGATAAAAGCATCTCTACTATAGCATCCATTAAGCATTTTTAATTAAATATATTTTAAACTAATTCTATTTTCTTACTTTCCTCTTTTATTTTACTATTCCCTTTTTACATCTGAATACTCTCTACTTTCTTTTTAGTGATCATAATTTTGAAAAATGCTGAAAAAAGCACACATTTCTTCAAACCATGTAGAAATTATAAAATATTTCATACTTCGATATCAAAAACTATTCATTCAATTTTTCGCTCTTTACTTTCACTTTTGTATAATTACCTTACATACTCGTGTAAAAGTTGACTTCATTAAAAATATGAAATTTTCTAATTTTAAGGAAAAATATTTGATCTCTCTCAAATTGTATGTAAAATCTATCTGATTTTTACGAATCGTCCAGGATAACGAACGATGGTAGAGTGGCTTCACTTCGAGAAAAATATATTTTCAAGAATAATAACTTTAAATTAAATTCAAACAAATTCTAATGAAAGAGCGAAGTGAACTAGTAATTTCCAACAAATTGGGCTTTCATTATTTTGATTCACGCATAAATCTTTTTCCCTATCAAAAGTAGTTGACATAAAATTGTCAAACCCCTAATTTTACTCTAAAGTCTCACAAGAATAAAATATTTCTTACACGTTTTATTTTCAATTTTTATTTCTTTTTTTTTCATTCTTTTTCTCGCTCCTTCCGTAAATTATTTTTTATTCTAAAAATAATAAATTTAGAGTTTTTCGCTTTACAATTTAAATTCTTTCTATTTCTATAATATTTTTTTATCTAAATTTGCTTTTTTCATTCTCTTGTTTTTTTCTAAAAAAAAAATCTTTATATTCGAAATTACGTAACCAATTTTTTATCTTTGAATTTTATAAGAAACAGTGTATTTTTATAAGGGGTAGTGTATTTTTATAAGGGACAGTGTATTTTTATAAGGGACGGTGTATTTTTCCTTTATTCTAGATAACAAAACAATAGATTTTCTATTTAGATTTAGTCTTATATTTGTGTAGAAAACTTTATTCAAATTGGTTCTCTGCTAGTATTAATTTGGTTATCTTTGAATTTTTGCAAAATAATTACTTGTTAAATATTTTCTGTATTTTAGATTTAAATTAAAAACATAAATGATTCTGGGAATTATTCATGATTGTCTCTTCTATTTATTTTGTGTTTATCTAAAGCAAATAATTCATAGAATAATGACAATACTTCATCTCAGATTTTATGGCAACATCAAAATGGTTAAAAATCGAAACAAAAAAAATGGAGATATTAGCTTCATGGAATGATAAAAATAACTTCAGAGAAAATTAAGAAAGAAAGAAAGCTAACACACCAAAAACTTTGCGTTTATAAAGAAAAGTAAAGGTAATTGTCCTAAAACTTTAGCTAATTTGAAACAGACTGAACAGTGTCACGAGCGAAGCATGTTATCAAAACAACAAAGATGAGGATGAAAATATTTGAAAACATCAGACATTTAAAAATTAAAGCGTAAAAGATTAATTTAATTTTACTTCCCATGTTGCAAAGATAAAACTTAATGTATATATAGGC